>VYZW01045048.1:31497-90925 GCA_013401315.1 Balaeniceps rex | reverse complement strand
CCCCCCCCCCCCCCAAAAAAAAAAAAAGTCAAGCAAAATTATTCGAGTCATATCCAAGAAACACATGAAACATTTGTTCGTTTCGAGAAACTTTTTTTGAAATATATCAACATCACGTTACCTGCACAACCACGTCCCTAATGGCCTAAAAGTATTAAAAAAAAAAAGTTCATGGGACCAGTGAGTGCAGAAACAAAACGTGAGACATGTCCTCTGTGTCAGACTCTTAACCTCTTTGAAATCCCCTGTTTTAAGTATATACTATTACTATATATACTATTACTGAATAAAGAATAATAGAAGGTATCGCTGTTAAATTTGAATCACAAAAAAAGCAGAAATAGGCTTAGGCTATTCTGATGTAAACTTTTATAAATTTAGAAAACAAGAGTGTTAGAGAGAATGAGGAACTTAACACTTAAAGCCCGAATTCTAAAACTCCAGGATCCGGAAGCATCCCCCAGCATCTAAGCAAGTATTTCCTGAGGTAGGGACAAAGACCTACTTGGTAGACCTTCCACTTTTTTTTTTTTTTTTTAACTGGCCAGGATCGACTCCTTCATTTCCTGCATGAAAGTGTACGTTATTTCTTTGAGTCTTGGTCTTTTTCACTTCTTTGCCCCTTGGGATGTGCACCCTCCGCCTCGCTACGCCAGCTCTGAGATCCATCTTTCCCCTCAGGGCTTGCCCATGCAGGAAAAGCGCACCCGTTCACCTTAAGGGAGATTTTCTACTAAGGTAGTTAAAACAATACAAAAGGTCACGTGAATATTCTTAAGAGTGGCTTAAACCACGCTCATTTCAGTACCAAATGTAATCAGTTAGTAACTGTCCTGACTTAAACTGTCCACAAGGAATTGCAAGCTTCTGCAGACATATATTTGCATTGAACCGGTTTAAAAAAAAAATAAAAAAAAAACCAAAACAGTTTGACTTAAATAAACAGTACAAAAAGAATTGCAAGCTTCTTGACACATAAGTGTGCACCAAATCGGTTTAAAAGAGTTCCAATTATACATGGTTCTCATCTGAGTAAGTCCACATATTCAATAGGAAGACGCAGCATTTACGGGAACATCGTATGAGTCTTTGTTGCTAGTCAGTCTTTGAGAAAGAAAGGAGATTTTTCTCTCCCTGCCACAACAGCACATACATTCTCCACACTCTAATTTACCATCACAGCAGAAGATTGAGACAAAAAAAAAAAATGAAGGCATTCCTCTCTGCAGAAGCTCCCACACACATAAACAGGCTGAAATTTTGGGGTGTGACTAGTCAGGAATTCATGAAGGCCACATAAGTGTCTGTTCCAGCTTCCTGCCAGGCGAGATGAGGGAGTTCTCCGAGCAGGGAGGAGCGGCAAGGAATTCTCTAGCACCCACCGAACACTACTCCCGTCTAATGAGGGTTACTTAACTTGCCAGGACCTAAATATTGCCGTTTCAATGAATTTTAAAAAAAAAGTTACTTCTTAAATCTGTATTAGATGCTTCACAAAACTAGAGGATTTCATGTTATATACCAGTATAGAAAACATGCTTGCAAGTTACAACAGCCCTTGAAAAGGAGAGCACAAAATATTTCATTATTAGCATAAATTTATGCATCTCCAGCATCACACATGTAACCGTAAACATTCATGCACTGCCTGAAACTACTCCTACCGTTCAGTTCATGCCTCAGCACACTTACTGAAGGATGCTTTAGAGTGGAAGTCCAATTTACAAGGCAGCATCATCTCTTTACAAGGCACTCTGATGCTAACTGCAGTCACCTGTACACATCACTATACATTTGTGACTGATGACGTTTTTCATTATTACCTGCACCACATGGGTAGAGGCCCACACCGAGAGCAGGATGTTACTGTGCTAGGTACTGTACAACCCTTCTGTCTTGGTGAGCTTTGAAACCAAACACGCAGACAAAGAAAAGCCTGGTGGTAAAAGTAAAATACAGGAGAAGGTTACTATTCTCATTTTCCAAACAGGAATCCGAGACATGCAAAGATTAAGCAACATACCCAAAGATAATGCAAAACTCTCTTCAAACATATTATTATTGTCACCAGCCTGGTGGTAAATGCTCCATAACTAACTGTGTTAAGTATTTAATTCCTGTATTAACTTCTCCCCTGCTGAAGACATGCTTTTCCTGCACATACAGAAGAGGAAGCATTAACAATAAGTAATTGTTACTCCTAACTACAGTGTCCTTCAACGGAAGCAATATTGAAAAGAAGTATTACAGTTTCGCAAAAATAGAAGGGATACTTTTCTGAAGGAACTTGTTTGGGTACAGAAACTCCTAGCGATCTTAACATTATTAACTGTTGGCTGCTGTTTTCAACTCCATAAATACAATTTTTACTTGATGATGCTCAATGTTTCACTTACGAAACCGTACACTTCCGCACTATTTTGTTCCTCCCAAGCTGCTCCCAAGAGCTCCTAGTATCTTCCACCATCCCACATACCCTTCTCACGTTCCCAGTTCAGACGCCTTTTGCTTGCGGCATGCTTTTTTGGTCTTCACTGATTGGTGTTATTGAAGCAGAAAGAAAGAAAGAAAGCAAGCAAGCTCTTTTCGAACTTGGGTTAGGGCTCCTTGATTCTTATTTTGACAGGCTACACTGCCTTCCCCACCCTCCCCCACCCCCATTTTGTTATGGTTCCCTAGGGCTTCATTAATTTTATTTTATTTTCCTACATCTTCTACCGTGTGGGCTTTTCCTGAGAGCACTGGAGTCACAGTTGGAAACAGAACAATGCCGTTTAACTTTTAGAGAGCCCTGTTGACTCGAAGAATGCTTTTTATCAAACTGAGATAATGGGAAGAACATCCAACAGTCACAGTGTTATTCTTTCAAAAGTACGCTCCACGCTCCAGTTCAGCAGAAAGCCAGACTGGAATGCACATTCTCGCCTAACTTCTGCAAAGCAGCTGTGTTTTGCAAACACCTGCCCCTGGATTAGTGGGGAGACAGGCGTAAGAACTCGGTCCCAAAATTTCTCCCTCGTCTTGAGACACGTAATTTTTACTTTAAAACATTTGAAGTTTCAACCTCCCAGTGCCACGCACTTACGGCATCGTGTCCTGAGGCAGGACTATTACTTGAGCACTGTTCCAAGGCATCAGATGTGTATTTGTTTTCTCTACGTGAGGTATGCACACTTTAAAAAGGAGAGATTACAGTACACGATTATACCTTACAGACCAGGGCGTAAGGCTGGAAAGATCCAAGTTCATCAACTCGCTCTGTCACAAATACGCGGCGCAAGCTTGGCGACTCACTCAGTTTTCTCACGCCTTAGTTTCCAGTCTGAAAAGCTGGGACGACCCTACTTCTCCAGCTCAATATGG
Organism: Balaeniceps rex; assembly: GCA_013401315.1. Taxonomy (NCBI): domain Eukaryota; kingdom Metazoa; phylum Chordata; class Aves; order Pelecaniformes; family Balaenicipitidae; genus Balaeniceps; species Balaeniceps rex. The sequence goes on along the minus strand of VYZW01045048.1, from coordinate 87,562 downwards.
CCAAACACAGTAAGGGCGCCTGGGACTCCACAAGGGGCATAGCACTTAAAAAGGCATTGGGAAGCATTCGGACACTGTAGTAACATGGACAAATACTCGCTTGTTTATGTTCAGTCACATGAACTGAAAGCTCGGTCAAACCACTTTTCATCAGCAAGTCTTCTCTGCAAGGATGAGAAAACGCACGGCCTCCACAGTAAAAAGTTACTTTCATCAAATGTCAGCGTGGTACTGCAGGCTGCCTTGCGGGAGTATCAGACTGGCTCTTGAGACCTGTTAATTCACGTTCTCAGGCCTTCCTCCCTTCCCGACGGACCTAACACTGCAAGCGTACTTGCCCCTTTCAGCTAACTTGCCTCACACAGGATGCGAGGTTCAAAAAACAACCTCATGCAAGGGTAGCCAACATACATCATAATCCTAGTAAAGATTAGCAAAGTAAGAAAGCAGTCTCTGGCTGACCTACCGCACGCAGCCAGGGTAATATAAAGGCAGTATATCAGCGTTGCCAAGACCAGTATGCAAGGATGTACATATGGCTCATTTTTGCTGCATGGTGCCATCTTTCTGTAATTTTAACAAAACAATACACAGAGCGTCTTCAAACTGCAATGACACCAGACTGTGAGAACCACAATCCTTTAAACCATCATTCCCTGAATCCATCTACAAGTTTGCCTCTATTATAAAAAGGAAAAAAGAAACAGGAAAAAGGGAGAGGGCAACGGGACGACCAAAACCACCCACAACCACTGATGTACAACGAGCTGTCTGAGCCTGACCCTCAGGGTCCAGCCCTCTACTCTCCAGCAGTACTTCCACTGTATTCGAGTGATAAGGCAAAAAAAGGCACCCAAAACATCAACTGAAACCACAAGCTGGATTTGGACTACTGCACACACAGATGTCTACCTAGAGATAAAGGGAAAGCACTTCATTTCTAAATAAACATGATACGGGGCTCCTTAAAGAGGAGGTCTAGATTTTTTAAAAAACAACAAAACCAAACCAAACCAAAACACAAAAACAAAACACACAAACAAAAACAAAACCACTTTTTTTGGTTCAGCTTTGGAAAATAAAGCCTACTGATCCTACTATCCAATTTGACATATTACATTAACTGGAGCTGCTATAAGCAACACCAAAAGGTAAAACCATCATGTGATCTTTCTTATATTTTACAAAGACAATGATGCAAGGAGAAGACAACTATTTAACTTTCTTTGAACCTAAAATAATGGCATCAAAAGGCACTAGGCAACAGCATTTGTATAAAGAGCCTCTGTCCATCACTTTGCAATTTTATTGCATAACGTGTGTAGCACCACGAGAGCAGAGCGCCACGCCTTGCTGCTTAGGTCAAGAGTAAAACACAAATGAACTTAAAATCTGTTGTATCTCTGTTCGTGACCTTGTGTACTGTAAAAGTGTCACATCTCTAAAACGGTGTTAAAACTTCTCAGTTACAGCAAGAACAAGCTCTGTCTGTAAGGGCACAGTAAGGGAGGAGCTTAATGCTGACAGCAAGAGAAGGGAGTGTATACGTGGGCAGAACTGGGTCCAGCGTGATTGTGCCCCATTTCACAAAGTCCTTTTAACAGTTTGAGAGGTCTCTGCAGCCTAAATGTACTCCCATCAAAGCCCTCCGCAAAGCTCCGACTGAGCTTCCTAAGCCCAAGATCTTCATATGCACGGTTCAGGGCATACTGACATTGAAGTGCGCAGTCGGTACTGTTTTGTTAATTGTGCAAGTTCATTTAAAAAATATTTTTACGGCACGTGCGTCTGTGTTAACAAAGAACCATTCCTGACATCAAGGAATTAGATTAGGAAACACACAGAAAGAGAAGATTAAACTTCAACTATTTGGGGCATATAAAAAGTTGTAAAATCTGCTATAAAATTTTTGATTGCTGGTTACATAATTGAACATACAGGAAATACCTAAGGATTTTAATACCATACATTGCATTGTTTAATAAAATGAACAAGAAACTGTAATGACTATACTTACTACATGATACTTTAAACTCCACGGAATAAATTATTTTTCGAAAAAACATTTGAGTTGCCTATGCACTTCTCTGGAACACTTTCCAGTGCTATCGCAGATTTGGCTTGTGTTGAGAAGCCCACACCTGACAAAACACTGGCACCGATATTTCAAAGGGTCCGAGCTACCAGTAACATGGTCCTGTCACTCAGCCAACATTCACAAACATTTTTAAAAAAAAAAAAAAAAGTTCCTTTATCAGGTCTGGTTAAGGCCCTAAAATACACACGCTACTGCCCGTTTAAAACAAGGAAGGGAAGAAATGCAGAGATTTTTTCCTAGTGCTGCTGACATAGCTCACCATCTGTGAGAAAAGATAACTACATGTCCTCTACGTTGTGCCCTTTGCATAAAAGAATTGGACTTGCCGTCTTTTAACTCAAGACAAAAGCTCAGCTGACTTTGGGAGGCATACCGAGCACATGGGCTGCAGCTCATGACATGGAGATGTATTTCAGTTTGGCTGTGGGTATCTTCTTGCTCATTCAAAGCTGGACTAGCGGCAGGCCAAAGCAGTCTCCTCACGTAGGTCAGAGCAGCCGTGAGACCTTGATTCAGATTTCAGCAGCTGCAAGGCACGCGAAAGAGCCATTTGGAGAAATACAACCATCTACTCCGGTTATCAGGCGGTGAGCAATCAGGCCCATACTGTTGTCAGTTTGTATTGCACAAAGGCATCAAAAAGCTAGGAGAGAAACATGGCCCCCCTTTTTCCACAGCAAGAAGAGAAACTGGCATCTAGAAGACTTGGTAGTATCACACCTCAATCATGACTGTTGAGGAATCAAACTGCAGTCTTGGTTGGTTCGGGTTTTTTTGGCCCCACAGGCTCAGTTATCTCCATGACCAACAGCCCCTCCAAGACTCACATCAAAAGGTTAGGCTCGCAAGACAGAATGAGACACAACAACCAGCTGTAAAAATGGGAAAGAAAAAAAAAAAATCCCTCTAACTTCTTTGTGAAAATGACAAGACCTTAGGCAATTATGTCAGAGACACAACAAAAGTAATCTTGCTCTAATCTAATTGTTGCTTTTACTTACTACTGAGAAACTGACCTTAAGATGTAGAATTTACAAGTAACATAGAAACAGAGTAACTTTTTGTAATAAACAATACGGGAATTACACCTGGCATCTGACAACATGACTGTCAAACAGGAAAATGATACTTGTAGGTAAGAAAAACACTCTTTTTCCAAACAATCCCAAAATTTACATAGCACTGCAAGGCTGCAGAACTTTTCAACAGCACCTATGTCAAAAGCAGACTCAGACTGCAGAGGCTACTGTACAGCTGTTACACGGCACTCTCGTGCTGTACGGATGCTACAGCTGCTACTACAGGAAAAAGTAGTGCTTAAGGCTCCAAGTCTTCTGCTTATTTAAGTAATAAGGAAAAGACCCAGCTTCTTCAAAAATGCAAGGAAATAATTATATTCCCCATAATAAAAAACGTTTCTTTCCGATTTTGTCTTTAATGAATAAGATAAAAGTGAGGGAGGTTGTCCACATATACCATTATGCCACACACACAAGCTACCAGAAAAAGGGTTTTGCTTAAGATATGACTGATTTGGGGGTAGCCTTTTTTTTTTTTTTTTTTTTTTTTTTTTTTTGAGTCAAGATAATGACTGTAAGGATTCTGCAATATGTAGTTCAGGCTCCAGGCCAAGTAAAGGCCTTCATAGGTTATCAGTTTCTAATTTATAGTATAAAGATAAAAGCAGCTGATGGTTTCTCAGCAAAAAAATCTCACACCTAAGCTTCAAGCCCGGTCTGTAGCAAACTAGTACTTGTATATCTGTCTAAATTTTCACTACCTTTTCCATTTGAAGGACACTGCAAGCACCAAGTGAGCCTGGAGGGAGCACAGATTAGCTGGGCAATGGCTCCAGCCAGGACAGAAGACGCCCAAGGGGTTCTCAAGAGCTGGGGATAGCTGGGGCACACCGACGTGCCATTTGTACACCGTTCTACCAAGATGCTTCCAGCGCTCCCAGCATTGCTGCACGTGAACTTCCCTTTCCTACGCTACAGGGAAGACTGGGAGCAGAGTGGTACAGCAGCTAGGTCAGAGGTGCCCAACACTCAACAATTCCCCCTACGCCATGAGAATTTTTCAGAAGCCAGAAAAAGTGCCAAAGCCTTGGCAGCGTTGGGAGTGTCCTAGCTAACAATGAATTGCCTAAGTGGCAGGAATGACCTCTCCAAGGTGTCGCCGGCCCCTGGGAGCACCTTCTAAAGACATGGGGCTAAGGGAATCACCTGCCACATTTGTGCCTGTAGTTTTCAAGTCATGCGCAGAATTGAAGATTTCCTGTTTAATAACACCATGTGGAGAGGTGGTTGTGGGACATCTAATCTCACAAAGAATTATTTTTTCACAAGCGGTTACAGAAAAGGAACGGAGATGCAGAGCTGAGCAACCACTGTACCAGATATACAAACGTACAGCAGAAACACCTGACCAGCTATGTAAGACATATATTACAACATTTACCCTTTCTGGTCACAAAAGAACTTTAATTCAGTATTTAAAAAAAAGCAGCACCTGAATTGTTAAGCATTTTATTGTATGCGACGACATTTCTGGAAACCCAGCAGAACTTTGAATTGGGATATTATTAGTAATGGAGAAACTCACATCTGACAATAAAGATACTTATCAAGAGGCCGTTCACTGGGTAGGTTGTAAATGCATTACAGTATCTACTTTGCTGGCCTTCCTCCTACGAAGCCAAATGATTTGACTATCTTAAACTGCGAAAACTGTGCCCCAAAGTTGCAGTTCTTAGACAAAACTTACTTCCAACTCTGAGAAACAACATCCACTTCTTAAGCCTTTTTACTCTTTGTATCACAGTCCAATCCTTCATTTCTAACTGGGAAAAGTGAGCTATAAAGAGCTACTGCCTCTTAGCGGGGTCCGCACAGCACCAAAGCGACAGTCACTGAATACCCTCGCCTCTTGGCTCACGCACACCTCTCTCCTTGTTTGACGGCAGTGCCTTCCGCAGAGAAGGGGAGCTCCCGGGACGCTTCCAGGCGTCGGAAAAATAGTAGCTGAAGCACACAGATGGATCGGGGTCAGAGCAGTCAAGATTTGCTAGCCATCTGCCAAGAAGAGATGGCTTTTAAAATTGATTTCATGAGAATCTATTAACATTTTACTAACAGGTGCAACTCTCATCTGATGTACGCTCCTTCATTGGACCCATTCTCCATGCCTACTGAGAACAAAAGTATCACACTCAGCTTTTCGCACAGGCTAAATAAGGTCCTCTGTATTTGCCGCTTTTAAATAAACGTTAATAGCCTTGCAGGTTGAATCAGCTCCCGCCAGACCCAGCCAGTCCTTTAATGTAACACAGGTTAAAGACTCCTTGTTGCTCCCCTTCTCCCTTTGCTTTCTTACCAAAAAATAGCTGCTTTAGACAGAGAGATGTCACACTGGGGAGGACAATGTGGGAGGGAGGAGAAGGGATTGAGAAAAACAAGCAATGGTGAGAGGCTGCTCCCAGTTTCCTCAAAATAACTGTCAAAACCAGAGTCTACTGCTGGGAATAAGGCTGGAACAACGGCTGACGGACGCAAATGCTTTGCAAAAGCGGGTTCAAGTTGAACAGGGAGAGCCAGCATACACCTGCTCGCTCCACCTCACAGATGTCCAATTTTTCCGAGAGGAAAAAATTATACTTCTAAAGCAAAAAGATTTAATGCAGCACACTTAAATGACGTGCTCTTATCTTTTTTTGTGCTTGGCTGCCTGACCATTCCCCACTTCCATTACTTGGCTGCTATTATGCAAATGAGAAGGAAGCCAGAAGTTATGCACCTGTGTTTGCCCCTGTATTCAATATTCTTATTAAGTACTAAAGCTCTATTATGTGGTAGACAGGCATGCGGGATTGCTCACCTCAGGTTACAGTAGGGCAGGTGAAGGGCTTTTCAATCTCAAACAATGAATTCAAGACAACACAGTGGTTAGAGTTGGTCTTACAGCTGAGAAGAACAGAAACATGGAATATTACTGAAAACACAGCATTTATTACAGCTGCTACTATACACCCAGATACTTTATGCATGAGAAAAGAATAAACAAGGTCTGAACCCAGCAGGCCTACCGTCAAACACAACGGTCCAACTCGGACATTAAACTAAGCTTATGTACAGTACGGTTTGCAGTATCAAGGCTTCGCACATTTTCTAGTACAGTTCATAGTGTCAAGAGGAACTTTCTTCTTGCATTTTGGGAGATCTGCTTCACCATAAGTGTTGTCACAAGGATAGGTCTTCGCTGTTCTGATCTACTGTTATTAAAAAAGCAGTTTCCACTTCATCAGAACCTGTCTTTTCAACAGGCTTCCGATAAAGACCGATTTTGCCCTGTGAGTACAATACAGAGCTGAAAGTCTGCAGCAGTAACTTCCCAGACTGGGGGAAACAGTGAGCAGTACATATACACCATTACACATATTTAAAAGTTGAGTTTCTGAAGCAGTAATTAACAGCTGTACATCTACAGATTAACCTTACAAGTTACCCACTTAAATAAAACGGGGGGGGGGGGGAGCTGGAGTTCCAAAGGAATATCAACCTGACCCTACAATTCAATGAAAACAAAAGCTTTGCAAGAGACCCCTTACAAATTATCTGAATTATCTGTGCCAAGACACCAATAGAAAGGCTTTTGGAAAAGACAGAAGTCAGAAACCACTCAGATAATATAATGTGTTACCAAACAGCACTTTAACTGTAAGTGAGGGAGTATAAGACAGTTCACTGAAGACTTGCTACTACTTGAATCTAACAGGCAGGAATAAAAAAGACATCAGGCACACCAGACCTGTGTCAAAGAGAAATTGAGATAATATCAGAGAAATTTTTAAAAAATGTAGCTGTGCTGCTGGAAGGCTAGTGAGTATGGACAGCAAGTCATCAGGAGAGCAGCAACACCCTGGCAACCAAGGAAAATCCCAGGCTCAGGTGTTACGAGAAGCTGCCAGCCCACAAAGAAAGCTCCTAAATGGTAGATGCAACCGGCAGTCACTTCTATTGGGTCCGAGTGGTACACGCCCAGCAAACTGATACCCCATCAGCTGTTGATATTTTGTTATTGGTACTACTAAGAAAAAAAGACATGGGATAAAAAAAAAAAAACAAAAACAAACAACAAACACAGTAGTGATACGCTGCTGTGTACTGAAAAACCAAAAAACCTGACCTTTTAAAGAAAGCTCCCCCCTCCTCCTCACTTCCAATTTGCCAAGGAAAACAAAGAGTTTCTACACTCAGTAAAGTCAATTGTTGAAGTCCAACTAAGGTCCTTGATGCACAGAAACGACCTCATGAGCGCCCAGGGATTTATAAATTTGATATTAAATGTACCAGCAAAGTTGTTATGAAGTTTATTGTCTCTAGAGCTGGAAGCCATCCCTTTCTCTTGTCTTCTGTTCTTTTTCATATAATAGAACAGAATTTTTCAATGTTTCTGCCAAAAAAAAGTACTCCACGAAACTGCAATTACTATATATTCTAGGTGCGGGAATTGGGAGGGAAATGTTTGCGGTAGGAAACACCAAATGAAAAGTTCATATCGGTAATAATAACGGATACTGATGCCCTCCTTTTCCTCCTCACTTCCAACACGAATACTTCTAGAACTATTTTAACTCTCAGCACGAGGAACTAACAGAGCTGGCTTAAACCAAATCCTTTGTAGACAGGCGCTACACAAAATTTCCTAGCGACCTCCGTTCCATATTTTATAGGTAATGCCCAAACAGCTTTGCTGTTTCACTCTTTGGCCTTTTTTATACCAACATTGCCAATACCGGCAAAACAGATAAAGCTGAAGGATATTACCACGCGGACAGTTTGCGATCACAGCTTCCTTGCAATACTTCTCAAAAAACCTGCACGTTAGCTGCAATGACACGCACATCGCCCTTTCCTCTGGGACATCGAGGCTCTGTCGCCTCGGCTGAAGGCTGCCTGGCGGCGGCTGGGGCTGCAGCGGGCGGCTATGGTGGTGCTGATCTGGATGCAGGCCCTGCCGCAGCGACCCACGCGTGCCCAGTCTCCAGCCAGCCACCTGCCCTCGGCACCCCGCAACCCCCACGGTGGGGTGCCAGGCTGCTCCGTGGCAAGCAGTGGGTCACAGCCTGGGCAGGGCCAGCAAAGGCTGGGTGGCTCCAACGAATGAGAAGCTCTCCGCTGTCATCTAACGTTGGCATACGACCTATGCTGACAATGGCATATGCCACTGGTTACTCCTGTGCTCTACAGGCCACACAATCAGCAGGAAATTACTTGGAAACCGCCTTGGTAAGCCAAAATTAAGTTGCCAGACGATAGCAAAGCCTCTCTTGTCCTAAACTACACATAGGATCACAGCCTAATCGTGAGGGTGGGAGTGTAACTAACACCAAGTGACAGCAATGCACAGAATATACAGTGGTATTTAACCACAGAAACTTAACACCCACAGAAACTATCACTAATACAACATGTGTTATCAATGGGGTGAAACGCAACCGCCTAAGTACCAAGTCAAGCCCAGACCACAGCGATGCTGAGGTAAGGAAGTTGTTCCCTAAAGAATGATGTGTTTGTTTGCAAGCATTCATCTAGTTGTTCATCTGAAAAATACCTAATGAGTGGACTTGAAGCTGGGTAGAGAAAGGCACAGGTGTGCTTCTTTACAGATAAACAAGTTTCATTATGGGCAGCGTAGAACAAAATTATTTTTAAAGGACTTAGTAGCCGATGAAAAAGACAGACCTTCCAGGTCATTGAAGGACATTAAAAAACTCCAGGGGAACTGCTCAGGAGAGGATAACACAGACAAGGATGAAATCACTCAGACTTTGACTCCTAAATTTGAGAGATGCAGTCACCTGCACTGCAAATGTCATAGATTTGAGGCCAGACAGGACCAGCAATATCTGCGCCGTGCCTAACGTTCCTCGTCCTTGTGCGTAACGCAGGATTACCCGTGGATTCTTGCATTTATTGTAGCACCTCGCTCAACCTTAACTGCCTATCACAGACAGAAACCCTCTTCCTTTAGAAAGTGTTCTCCATTTCTTGCATGGATTGTAATGAACGAACAAGGACAACGCTGGAACCAGCCGACCAAAGACTCTCTCTACTATTACACCACCAAGTTTTCCAGCAACACTCTTGTGGGGAAAAAGCAGCTTTTAAGATAGTGTTACGCTTACATTTTTATCAGCACTCCTACAACAGTGAGTGAGAAAACCAAGCGTCTTCGGTGTGTCTCTGACTAAAATAAAGCAGTTTGGGGATCTCCTCCAGCTGTAACTCACCCCTCTGAGCCTCCCCGAGAGCCTGCCTCCACCCTGACCTACCATATAAAGCCACCACCCTGTTCTTCCATGGCTTCTACAAGATTTCCAACCGAGATGCCTGAAGCAGTAACAAACCTTGACAGAATTTTTTTTCAGCTGTCTGCAAACTCTGATGGGGCTCGGTTATAACCGCTGAAACCGTAAGCACTAAGAAAGGACAACCGAGATGTGTATCTAGAAGCCTAGAAGTTGACATAGGGAAGTCACCTGTGCATCAAGCGCACCTGGTCCTTATCCAACCTTCTTGTTCCAGGGCACCCCTCTTTATTACCGCAGAGAAACAGCAAAGCCGTCTGGAAAAGGCAAGTCAGCGGGCACCTTGTCTGCAGCAGCATTGCCCCCTCCCCACGAGCACCAGCAGCACTCGCTAACCCCCCGGTGGAGCAGGACGCTGCCCCTAACGTGCTTTAGCCTTGCACAGGAATTTATAGCTTGAAATAATGTTCCGCAGCGCTTGATGCATGTAAATGTACGTGCTCTTCCCCTCCCTAAGCCACATCCCCGAGACAGTAGAAGTGGAAATAATAATCAATCAAATAAATTTCCCCTCGGTTACGAACTTACATCACATTTTGCTCGGGATTTTCAAAGGTTATGCGTTTATATGAATTGGCCTATGTTTTTCTTGGGAGTAAACTCATCTTGACGGAGATGAAAGGGGTGGGGGGGTTTGCGGTGTCCATTTTGGGGTGCAGTTAGCAGCTGGGTTAGAATTTACCCTTGAGTGAAAAGAAGATAGAGTTTCATTTTGAAATGCTGATAGTCATGTTAATTAAACAAGAAGAAGTTCTATGAAAATATTCATACTTATTACCTCACTGTAGGCATCTCCTTCTAGCAAATGGAACTTACAAAAGTAAAAATAAAAAATAACAGAAATAATACCTTTATATGGACCTGCAGAAAACGAGGCAAGTAAACGCAAGCAAACCCCAAGTGTTCCGGGGACAGAAGGCACTATAGCATACTTTCATTGGATTACACTGACATAGTCAATTATTTGCACAGTCTTAGAAAGTATACCATTAAGAAGAGACTGAACAAAAGTCTAAACGCCAGATATTCCGTGCATATAATTTTCTAAAATGATAACTGATACAATTATGCCTCACTTGGGCTAAAGTTCCATTTATTTAAATCCAGTGGGATTTGCCATGAGACTACAGGCTCTTACCTACTTGATAATACTTTTGCTATTTTTACTACTTTGCTTCCTAACCATTAGCATATGCCATTCTTTTTTTCTAGTATTATGCTGTACTGTAAGTTATTTTTATTATGAAAGATCTAGGTAACCTTTTTATGCAGCTCTAAACTGGATTTATTTTGTGATCCTTTCAGAGACTTATCGCCTCCAAGAAAAGTGACCACAAAAACTGTCATACTCAATTAATAAGCTAATTTTGCACATTCTCTCCAAATCTCCAAGCTATTCCTTAAGCAAAGGCTAAAAATAAACACTCTCAGAGGCTACAGGAAGAAGGAGGCACTTTTAACAGCCTTCATTTCTGATCTAACAATAGGAAATAAGACAACAGCGAGAGCAGAAATCTCACTTTAAGACACGGACCATCAGCAGCCTACAGGCCTGAAGCAAAATCCATTATTTTACTTTGGATAATCTAGCCTTTGTTTCAGCCCCATGCAACTCAACCGTGACTCAAAGACCCAACTACAGGAAGACCCTCTGGGCCAGCACAGAGATGCTTCCGATAGCAGCAACTCAGAAAACGGAAAGCACTGTGCACAAGACGATGTTTTCATGTAACGAGTCCACTATGCAGCAGGCTTGTGAGCTGTAAACAAATGTTACTCATAATACTACATAAGCTGACTTTAAAAACCTAAATAACATCACACTTAAAACCAACAAATCTAGTTATCTTTTGTTAAGACACTTGGATTTAAAGCTACAGCAGACAACATAGCGATGTCTATTTCTTCAAGTGGCTACAGACTGTTAACTCAAGTTGTTTCTTTTCAAGTGACCCTGATTTTCAACAAGTGTCAAGCATCCACAGTGTAAAAATCAAAACCCATGGCTCAAGCTATAAAAAAAAAATCTTTGTCATTTTTAGAAGAATTTAGGTTGCCAAGCCTGTTCACAAAATTGCATTCCACACATCCATCTCCACAGCTTCCCAAGGCCAAGTTTCACACAACCTAGCTAGCATAGCCAAAAAGATAACCTACAGCTGCTAATTTTTTCCAACCAGCACCAGGCATGTCCATCCTCATTATTTCACAAAATGGGTATCTAGGATGGGGTTTGTGCAGATTACTAGGTTATCTCTGGACTTGAGCACTGAAACCCTCTGCTTCTGCTGTCTTATTTCTCTAATCCATCAACACTGAAAGAAATCTGTCTCGCATACTGAAAATGGTCACAAGACATAACATTTCCTTTGTACCACATTGAAATAATTTGCTATTTGGAAACTGTTTCTCCACCAAAGTGGCAGAAAAAAAAAAAATCTGATCTTTTTTTATTTGGATCAGTAGCTGACATATTTGCTAATGGATTAGCAATAAAATACAGTTCTAGGGACAGTCTCTTCCACCTACAATGGAGAAGCGTTCAGTGAGCCTGCTTCCCGACATCAGTAGCCTTGTAAGCAAAATGAGAAACTGCTGACAATATACAAATGGGCTGGAGCCAGTCCTATCTTCTCCCCCTTCCTCCCAACATGGGTTTGTTCCCCCCCTCCCCTTGAAAAATACAAGCTTTCAGATTAAAAAAAAAATTCACATTTTCATTCCAAGCCCCTTACGCAGATGGAAAGTGCAACAGCCTAGTCACCGAGAGGCTTAAATACGAAAGTTGAGACCCAAGAAGACACAGAGTTGAAATAGGCTCAAGCACTGTAACAAGCTTATGAAGAAAGCTGCTCAAAGCAGCAAGCCAAAAACACAACACGAAGAGCTGGATAGCAGCGTGCTGAGGCACCAGGAGGAAACAGCCCCCAGGCACGTGCTTGTCCAGAGGTCTCACCGGGGCGGGGCGGGCAGAGACCAAAAGGTGATATCTGCAGTAGTAAACAAAATAGCTCCAGTAGTCAACTGGTACAGTGATACATACCACCACTGCATCCACGTGGCTTTAAGGAGTGGGTCGTTGCATCCAAGCTGCCTACTGGGACTTGATCCAGGATCGGCTTAACTCCAGAACCGCAACTGATAGGTCTTTGGGCCAAGGACCAAAGTACCGATACCCAGGACCAGCCTAACGCCTTCGCTACAGGCTGACCAAATTTCTGTGCCACCGTGCAGGCTTTGGCACTGCTTGATCGCTCAACACAGAGAAAACCAAACAGGGACTGGGCCAAATGGAATATCCCGAGGCACAAGGATGCTAACAAGAAGTTTGGGCTGCGAAAATGCAGCAGAGCTAGACCAAAGCAGAAGGATCCATTCCCCTTGCCGAGACGTCCCGGGTCCCCAAAACACACTGTAACCCCCCTAATCAGCTGGCATCATCTCAAAACACCAAGACTGCTCGGAGAGTCTCAAAGCTGCCTGAAAGCCCTGGCTCCCTGTTCAGATACTTTTCAGGACAACCGTTTATTTCATGAGTTCTGGCCTACCCAAACTTCTTCTAAGGCCAGTGGACACGCTGACATAGATAAGTTATGGCAGTCAGGTGGCAGCAACTAAAAGCACACGGAGCTTGTCTAGAAACGCTCAGAACTGTTACAAAGGGTGGTATATGTGCCTGAGACTTTTGAGAGAAAACGTTACAGCTATTTGCAATCTGACACGTAGGAAAAGCACGGATACCCTCAGCGCATGGCCTTAACACCATACCAGCAAAACAGATTATTTATTTCAGATAGTGGGCCGAATCCTGACGCCATATGCAAATAATTCCATAATACATTCACATTTTCAGGCTATGAGCAACAAGAGATTTTTCAAGCAGTGCATCAGTTAACAGCTAAAGAAAAAAAAAAAAGATGAAAGGAAAAAAAGAGAAGAAAAAAAGGCAGTTGAGGCCTTTTCTGCTGGGAGAGCAGACTGAGGAGGAATTGAAAATTGTGAGCTATGACTTGATATAATTACCACCGCTACTCGAGGCTCACAGCTGCTGCCCAAAATGTTCCAGAAATTTCTGAAAGCTTTGAGACTGCTGCCAAAGCAAATGCCATACACTGCAAGGCTCGCGAGTGGATTTCTAGGCATGATACCTATCATTACAAGGGAATTCAGAGCCGCTTAAGGTTTTTTTTGTTAATCTTTTTGTTTAGATCTGAATTCCAAGGAACAAAAGAAAAAGCTTTTGGCACAAATCGACCGAAGAAAGTATTTCTGTGCGTGTATTTGAGAGAGTAAGTTTTTGCCCAACTATAGTTACTTAGCTATTGCAGAAAATGTTTTCCTCTGATTGCCAGAGAATGCTTTGCTTGCAGTAGAATAAAGCTTTGTCTTTTCTCTTCTGCTGAGCTATCAAATCACTTCTTTCAGTTAACTCCGCTATGTTCCCAAAAAGCATACTGAAGTTAGACCAAGTCAGAATCGTTGCACTAAAACTTTGTGCAACCAATTGACCCGTCAAAGATAGCGAATGAGTGGGCATCCTGCCTGTATGAGAGCCTATGGAAGTTATCTTTCTTGAGATACAAAAGCCATTGAATTATTTGTTGAATTAAAGTTTTCAGGGTGAAGAAAGACTGATTTTTTTCACTCCATGGAAAAATGGATTTAAAGGTAAGAAAATAAATATGTATTAGCCGAACTGACAAGGTCGGACGGCAAGGTAAATATTGCTACAGCCATATTTGAGGAAATATGGATGAACAGTTTTTGAAAACATGTCCACACGTACTGAAGAAGATTTTTAGTAGCTGACAGAGGACGATGGAGAGCATGAATATATTCTTTTAAATAAACTACCAGTGTTCTCTTAAATATGATAATATCTTTGTCCCGGGATGATCAGCTCCTCAACCTTTGGCACTTGAGTTTATTTAACTCAAGATACAGTAATTATTTCATGAACAGAAAACACCCAACTTGCAACTTACAATTATTAAAATGCTTTTTAGTCCTAACCACACACAGAGGGAAGAACGTGANAGGGGGGGGGGGGGAGGCGGGAAGTGAACCACATTTCCAGCTCTCACACACGCACACACAGAGATGTCATGCATCTCAGTGAAGCATCATTAACTTCGGTAGAGCTACGCAGATGACAACAGCTGTGGGTCTGGCCCAACATCTTAAATACATAATAACAAAAAAAGACGACATTAAACTAAAATTCTATTATTAGGAGCTTACACGCTGCTACATGCGTGCTTGCAAGTATAAAATAGTAGTTTGATTATGTTTGATGAAAGGTAGCACAGAACTCTGCTTCCATTCATATCCCCAAACAAGCTCACTGGCAATTGGTTGATCCGAGAAACTGAAATTTTGCCAAGAAGTAAACCTTGCCCCAATATAACACCTCATACCTCATCTGTCTTACTGTGACCATAGTTCCAAATTGCTAAATAGCAGTGAGAAGTGCTCTGTAATTTAGAAAATCTGCAGCATTTTTAAAAAGGAAAATAAAAGTTATAAGTTAAAGGTTTTGTAGCATATGGTTCCTGTTTACAGTTCTTCAGCCTTCCTGGACCCATTTACAAGAATCATAATGAGGTTAAAATGTTTAAGCAGAAAACAAACAAATAAGTGTTGCCCAGACAGGCACGGTTCTGCTTTGTTTTACTCTTAGGTTACTCTTTCTTTCAAAACCTAACCCGATACTGGGAATTGCACAATTTTATGATGAAATCAGGGAAATTCATGCTCTGGGAGCCATACATATCCAAACATAGCCACTGTCTCTTCGTTCATGTAATTTCTATGAGCCTCTCAAAGGGCTGGCTGAAAAGGAAAGACAGGTTTCCACCGCGACAGAATTGCAGGAGGAACCAAAGACACAGCTGTACTTCTACAGCCTCGCCAATTGCTGCAAAGCACCAAAGAAGTTCTCCTGGCACGATGCCACTCCTGCGCTCATGGTAGTTCTGTAGCACGAGTTGTACACCAGCATCTCCTCATGGTACCTGGGCTCTATGCAGGGCTTTTTAAAAAGAGAGTTTTAACCGTCTAAGAAAGCCCAAAAAAAAAGTAGCTGGAAGTATGATTTGGGGTTAGGAACTACAGCTTTAGCTGGGCCTGTGACAGGACAAGTTGAACAATTGCTTTATGCCTTCCCATGTTTGTCTTTAAGGGCTAGCTAAAAAAATCAGTTATATACGCCAGCTACTTGAAACAGTCCAATCAATCAGCCCTTCAAAGCAGGTTACTGACATGTGCATTGGAACTTGATATTGACAAATAAATAACTAGTGGGTTACCTGTTGAAAACAGGGTGGAATCCTGCCCGTTACTTTATCGAACACCTGAAAACTAGCAGTCCTGTGTACTGTAACATCTGAAGCAGGAAACAATGTCTGCCCTGCAGCTTCCAAAGATGAGAACAGCATTAGATTCTTTTTTCTCTAAGAAAAATAAAGTGAAAATATAGACATAAGCTTGTTATTTTACAGGTGGTTCGAGCTAGAAAGTTTTACACTAGATCTCAATGTATCTTAGAAACTCTCATTCCGTTTTAAGTTGAAAAACTGTCCACAAAAATCACCTAAATAAAAGATGTAATTTCAAGCCAAAAAAGTAATTTCTCGCATCTTGCCGATATAATTGTGTGCAGTTTGTACTTCCTAAACAACTTTTGAAAATTATATCAAAATAATTTCTTTTGTTTACTTTCATCATGTCATTAATTACGAGAAAAAGATTAATGATTTTTGAAGCTTCCAAGTAATTCAGTTAAGATTTTCCTTTGAAGAGCTTTTAAAGAAGCCTCTTATTTGCTTTTCCTAAGTGCTTAAGTGTCTTGGCAACGCACTGCTTTTTTTCTGTGTATTTTAAAGTAAGTTTGAGTTTAAAGTAGGAAATAAATATGAAGGCTTATTGAAAATCTGGAAAATACAGTCAGAAGAGAGGAAAGATTTATTTGATGGCGAATAAACAAGCAATACCACAACTGATGTTGCAAAGTCAAACCCATTAATACATTTAGTTATATGAGAGTTAAGGCCACAGAGATTTGCAGTTTACAAAATGTGCTATACAGCTAGAAGTGCATGACTACAAAGAGTCTGCATTTCAACTGGAGTTGCTAACATAATTCAAGTTGTGAACCTTGACCCTTGAGTGTGAGTATTGCTTCAGAAAACAGTTCATCAGGTAATAAATAATGGGAGGGATATTTGATTCTATATGGAATAATATTAATTACATTCCTTAGAGAAGTACTGTTGCAGACATTAATATCAGCAAATCAGCTACAGTGCACTCTAAATATTTTGAAGAAAATTTAAAAAAAAGAAAATCTGCCAATTCCAGCATGTACGGTTTGTTTACTTTATGACAGAAGATGGCTTAAAATCAGAACTAGAATGAAACCCCCACAAATTCCAGGACCTTCCAACGTTTTGTTGATTTGCCTAAGAAATTATAAACTAGGTGTAAATTTGGATTTTAACATTGCCCTGATGCCAAATGTCAAAGAGAGAGAGAATACCTGAGCTTATGTTTCTGTAGCCCATCTCTAGCTTTCGCACTCAGCCCTCTTAAGCACTTACACTGCAGAAAGGACTGGTTCACAAAAATAGCTCTAACAGTTTCGTCTTTCAGTGCAAGGTTTTTCGTGCATGTAATACCCCCCCCCTTTTTTTTTTTTCTTTAAATCACGTGGCTTATACCTTGCACGATTAAAAAAGCATTTTGAGAGTAAGATCTCTTGCACTGTTCAGCATCACTAGAGCCATAAATCAAGCTTTATAAATCTAAAGAAACAAACAAACAAAAAATTTCCCAATGGCTCCTAATATTTTTATACATTCAGATATTTTAAGGTGCTGTAGTGACTGCTTATTTAGTTATGTCTAACACTTTCTAATGTGTGCCTTCTTTTCAGCAGCATAAACATTCTATAAACGACATCGACAGCTGTATATGTTTTCTCCCTCAAGATTAATTTTTGAGCATGTCTGATTTGAAGAGATTCACTTGTTTTCAAGGGAACAGTTAGTGAGAAAGACAAAAGTTTTTCTTGGTTGGGGTTTTGCTCACCTAAAACAAACAAAAGCGGAGGGGGTTCCAGGGAGGGGGGGAAAACACTATCAGAATAATTGCTTTGTACAATATTCAGCATTCAGATAGTTATTACTTTGAGCCGTACTGCACTTACAAGAGTATGAGATGTCCTACAGTAAGCTTCTGAAAGAGTATTTCAGGACTAAGCCCTTTAATCCCTGCAATTTAAGACAAACTGACAAGCGCTCAAGTATTAAAAAGCTGCACCAAAAAAGGGAGAGAGAGATCACTGCTGTGAAATGCACGTGCACACAGCCTTTTTGTATCTTGAGTGGATGAAAAGTTTGAAACATGCCTAGATTAGGCAGACCCCACGTATTTGGTCAGAGAGAGGACTCCCTCCCCTCCTAACGGTTTCTATTCTTTCTTCCAGAAGCTCTGTCTTATAACTGAATAAGCAAAAAAGAGGCACTTGACAGTAATACAGCCACCGAATGCCGGACCTGACAATTCGTCGTTGTTACCGAGAATCTGTTTTCTTCCTACAGGCTGGCAAGTGGGAATTTTTGATTGGCATTTCCTCAGCGACTAAAGATACTAGACGTGAGCAGGTGAGCAATATCAGGTCTGAATTATCGTCTCGCTTCTCCTGCTGGTTGCCTACCCCCATAGCACATGCATTGACTTGCAGTGTTTGGCTGCATCTTACGATAATCTCAAGCCTCACATCAGTGAAGGAGCAGGGCACAGTAGCAAACCCTCCCCACCTCTCCCCGCTGAGGAAAAGAGAGCCCTTTTAACACAGGTTGTTCCCTAGCTCCACGAAAAGGCGCTGGTGTTATCCATTCCCTCCAGTTATACAACTGTTCAGGTTACTCCCGTCGTGAAGTTTTACACGAGGAAGCGCAAAACGGGCTGCAGGAGCCAGAACCAATACAAGGAAGTTTTCGACCTGAATTGCAATATGCAGCGACTCCAGCGCAGACACATGCAATGTAAACGGGTCCACCGGTGGCCTCCGCACTACCTTGCAAAAACTTCACCGCATCTCGAGGTAAAAAGCAGTTCATCTCGCACAATAGCTCCATTAAGTGCCTTTTATTGAATAGAGATTGCCAATTGTATTAAACTGTGCCAAGCCACGCATGATGGTTTTGGGACAACTTCTAGAGACGGTGAAGGACCAAGTTCCGGCCGAATTATATTTACAGCAAAATTGCAGCAATTTTATTGTGCATCACATTCTGAAATTTCATGTAATGAGATGTATAAAATAGAAAGCCTGAAAACCATGAAGAAACTACTCAGAATTTTATCTTGAGACTACTATCAGAAACCCAGCTCAGGAACATTCTTGGATTGAAGCGCATGCTAAATTAACTGTTTTCCTAAAGTGAAACCGCACCACTGGAAATGCCATAATGGACCACATAGCTTTGGTGGGGAAGAAACTGAATTCTGCTCTATTTTGCTCACTTAACCAAAAAGCAGCGTTTCTGGACCAGATTCACTCACGCTGGCTGAACAACCTTAATTCTCCTGCATGTGCTCGCTATTCACTGCTTTCTACACAATGCTTTCTACATAAAACTATTTGGAACAGCCACCATACAAGTGAAAACCTTTTCTAAAAAAATAAGCTAAAAATACAATTCTCAGATAAATAGGCACCGGATCTAAGATCTCTTACGTTTTCAGTACTCAAAACATTTCCAAATTCTGAGCGGGAGTTAAAAAAGACAACAACAGAAGAGCACAAAACAACGCAGAAATCCTCTCCCCTCACCCCGCCAATATCCTCAATTCAGTAAGTCAAGAGAACTCAGCAGTTCTGAGGACAAAAATCCGTATATAGTTTTAGCTACTGTATAGGAATAGCTTTTTCTTCCCACTTTCGGGAAACACTATATAAACAGTAGATACACTACGTCAACCAAATCACCTTAATTTACACAGTTGCAGTTTTCTTCAAATAACTCTGACAAACTGCGTGTGGCAGGATTTCCCTGCACAAACACCACGCTTACCCTCTAATTCCATTCCTCGTTACCATTTCTAACAACTCGCCTTGCGCAGTTGTCACAGCCTTACTAGCGAATAGTTTACTGACTCTCCCCTAGAAGATGTTTTAAAACTGTTGTCATATTTAACACCTTGGAGTCCTCAGGTAGTAAGGTAGTTGAAGCAAAACCATTCCCAGCAATATAAGCAAGCTAACAGTTTTGTTAAGGGTTTCCTTGAAAAATTCTGGGAGAATATAATTTTCAACTGTTTATCACAAAAAAACCCAAAATTAAACAAACCAGCTCTGGACTATCCAACAACAGCTATCACTAAAATGACATTGGAAACCTCATTTAGGCTGAGCCTAAAAAGAAAACACAAAACAAAAAAATCCCTACCTCTAACAATAAAACAAGAACAAAGAAAGACAAGAGGGCACTGAAAGCCAATATTTGTGGTAACGTGTCTCTGAAGTTGCCACGCTCCAAACCAATTTTACTGTAAGATTAAAACGTAAGCCCACAAGCAGAATTTTTACCTGAAACTTACAGAAGAAACGACCACAGTAGCCTCAAACACACCAGAAAGGAACACACATGACTTCTGGCTCTGGTCCCTGACTTCACCTAATCTTCTAACAGCAGGTGAGATTCATCTCTAAATCATGAGGCCTGTTAAGGGGCAAACTTCTTCACCTGTACCCAAGTGGTGACCAGAGATGTGGTACAGATTTAAAGAACCCAGTTATTACCTTCAGAGGTTTTTGAACAAGACCCACCCTTTTAATAACAAATCTAGCATCCTACTTAGCATGGGTAATAAGAAATTACTCCTAAATATAATATGTTGGTGGTTTACTGAAAGTTCATCTATCAGTAAGACAGCCAGGCTTGATTTAATAATGAAAGTTACCTGCATATACATTATTAAGCCACTAAAGGTCAGTTATCCGTGTTAAAAACTTGTGCTTTATTTCCAGATTAAAACAGATTCCTTCCACATGTTAGTCACTGAGATACAATGCTCAGAAGCGTATCGATAACAGTTACCTACAACATGCTTTACATAATCATTTTGTCATCTACCATTTAGATTGAACTGAACTTTTATTGAACTTCTTCCATCTGTCCCATACACTAGCAAATTCACCGAGACCGTCCTATTTCTCAGCAGCTGAAGAAGCAGCAAACTCCAAAGGGCATTATCCACTGTTTCTGTTTACCCTCTTCTTGCCATTTTCCCAGCGGTCTTACCATCACATACACCTATGTCTTATGTGTAGTCAGCCTTGACTTTTTAGCCCCATGACAAGTCCAATAAAGCTGTCATAGAGAAACTAAAAATAAAAGCAGAGCCCAGACTTGAGAGGAAAGGCTGTAAAGCTTCTGTATTACATTAGCAGCAGACGCAATCGTTGCTTGTATCAGCCGAGTTGCATCCCTTCCTATCACAAAAGGAACTAATTACGATCACTACCGCAACATCATTAGTCAGGCTCCGATTGCAGGGATCTGTGAATCCCAGGCATATGAAAAAAGAAAGTCAACTAGGGTCCAGTGCCTGTAAGTTACAGAGAGGGGAGGCAAAGCAGGCAAAGCAAACACAATAAAGCTTTGGGACTTGAGGGTATCAACATATGTATCTTTTCACCAACATTTCTTTGAGCAGAAACTTAGAAGCAGATTCCAGGGCAGGAACCTTATAAATTAAGAGCCGTGTGTTAAGAAATACCATCTTACGCCATGAACTGGCTACAGAGACCAAAACAAGTCTTAGTTGCGGTGGTACAGCAAGCAGCTGTCATGTGCACGCAGAACGCTCCCTAGCAATTCCTCCATCAGGAAGCAGTTGCTCTCTGTGCAAGAAGCTGTTCTCACCTTTGTGCAGCACATGGGAGATGACAAAACCCTCTCTCCAGTTCCCTACTGCTAAAAAGGGTCAGGGATTAGATAATACGAACCATCAGCAACCGCCGACAGCCAGCAGCGTGCGACCAAAAAACTTCTCTCTCATAGAACTGTATCATTTTCATTTCCAAAAGCAGGCAATTACAGTAAAATCTGCAAAAATAGGGGTGGTAGCTTCAAGGGCGTTGGCTACTGAAAGTTATAGTTCATCACCGTCACAGAGCAAACATAAGGAGCCAAGGGAGAAAAAAACAAAACAAATAAGGACTGGCAAAGGCCCTTCTTCAAGAAATGTTTCCTCCAAGTTCAACAACCAAGTCACTGCCCGGGAGGAAGGAGGCTAGGACTACCTTTCCAACATCAGGATCGTCACCAAGTGACTCAGTGCCATTGAAGAATGATGCTTACAAACCAAGCAAGGATAATGTGGCAGCCCCACGAGCAATACCATGGTGAAATCCAGTGTCCCTAAAATGGTTTTGGGACTTGGGGCTGAACAAGCTTCCGAATCGCCTTTCGTCTCCTCTCTCCCCTTCAAACGCAGGCTGAGAATGAGGTTCAGCCTTCACAGCAGAGCGACTGCCACACGCCGGTCGCTCACAAGCAGTCCGTGCTTGCTTATTAATACACTGCCCTGTCTAAGCCAGGCCCAAAGCACGACTCTGACGCACGTGAACGGACATGGCTGGTACCACTGAAGGAGAACCTGTACTATTTAATTGCATTAATGACCAAGAATTACAAGAGCAGAAGGAAATAATTTTAAATCAGTATCCAAAAAAGCATTAAGGGACTTAACAAAACAAATACCCTACCAGAAAGTGAGCGACTCTTATTATACCGCACAAAACTTCCGTAAAGGCCCAGGGAGGCTAGGGGATAAAATGTTAAATAAGGAACCCAAGTCCTAACAATAATTCATCAAAACTTACCATCCTTGGGGATAGTAAAAAAATGGAGGACTGAGTAAGCAAACCTTATCTTCCAGGTAATTCTCTGCCAGGTGGGATTAAATTCTCCCATGTTAAGTTCCACAGAAGCTTTACTTCATCGTTTAAAAAGGGAATGATGTTACTCCCAATGACAAAATGCTGGTTCACATTTTTCACCGCAAATTATAAAACCAATTTTGTCAAGCTTGTTTTCCAAAAAATATAGTGAAAATTTACACTATGTTTTCTAAATTCTCCACAGACAGCAATGAAGGAGCCAAGCATATCAGCTTCCTTGTATTTCGGCCTATGGCAGCCAAAGGAATTCCCAACAAACCTTTAATTCGGGGAACTCTTATCTATTTGCTGGAGAGGACCATCTAGTAGAAAGATGCTGACCATCCGAACATGTAGCCAATGACTGCCTGAATGCCTTAAGATTATGAAAGTTTAAGTTTGACAAAATAATTCGCAATTCCCAAAAGCTGCCTCAACTTACCCTTAACTACTCTTAAGGACTTGATTCTGACTTTCACAGAAATTTTGCCATTGAACTTGTTGCATAAATCAGCCAAGAAGATGAACCTCAATGGGGTTTTTTTCCTGCTATTTTTGCAAGTTAAAGGTTAATGAATAGCTTCGGCATAAAGCGCAGGCCAGCTGCTTTGTGATATCATTCACCCTGCTCTTTGGCACAATGAAATACACATTTCTGATCCAACTCACTCTGCAATCGCTGACAGCTAAAAATTCACTATCTAAATATTTTTACTCATAAAAAATTTATTAGTACCTCTATCAGAGTATTTGTGCGTATATACTTTAGCCCATATGGTTATAATGTGAAATTCCTTCTGAGTACATGGAATGATTACTGAAAGAGATCTAATTTTATCATAAATAAATGAAATTAATCGTTCTAGATTCTGCCCAGCTGACAGTCAGTTTCATGTTTTTGCTAGTAAAGCTCCATGGCTTTGCAAGGCTTAGTTTCTTTAGTAAGGAAGAACTCCACGGCCGATCTTGCATCGTTTAACTATAGACTCCAACATCTTAATGCTGAATACCCACACGCACAACATGCAGTAGCCCGTTTTACCAAATAAAGGGTAACATTTGCCAAAGCATCGCAAATCAAAACCAAGGTTCAGAAAGTATTTTACACTGAGAACTATGTCAGGGAATAAAACAAATGTTTTCAAAGCATGTATTCTGAGCTTAACAACACCTCTGTTCTCACCTGGAAGTACAAACTGCCCATCTTTCACCTAGGCGTTTCGATACTTACCCTGATACTCATCACTGCAACACGTGACTACTTCGCACATGAGACTTTTCGTAACCGCAAAAGCTCTGGCAGACTCCACGGTCTCGGCCTGCCGTGCTGCACTAAACTGTCTTACTGTTTCACAGTTTGAAATTTGATTACACCAAAACACAGGCATACAGCGCCACTTTAGATATCCTGGAGCATTTAAGAGACACGAGGCTGTGAGATATGACACAAACCTCCCAGAAACTTGAACCTGTCTGGAGCAGCAGCTCGAATCCAGAATCCAGGCAGGGACTACTCTGTTAGCAGACATGGTGGTGGTAACTTGCTGTGTTACAGGACTCGACCTATCACCCACCTTTAAAACACTGGGCAAAATACTGCCTATTTGCTTCACAGAGCAATCCAAATATTTGTAGGATAAGAAAAAAATTACCATTTTTTTTAACACGTGTGAATTACGCAAAACTGCTAGAGCCCTGGGAATTTCTGAGCATCCCTTTGACAGCGAGGAGCTTGCAGGTGAAGCGGCACTTTGTCACAAACTGGGAGCAGGCCCATTTTAGTTTGTAAAAAACAAGCTTCTAGGCTGGCTTCACATTAGAAGCATTTCCTAGAATTACTATTATTACACGATATCTAAGACAGCCAATCAGCTACTGAAAACAACCGAAAAGCATTGTGGAAGTTAATGCCTGTTATTTCTATACCAGTAACAAACTTGAGTGCTGCCTTCTGCGTACCTGACCAACTCGATTAGAGAGGCCATTCCAGGCCCAACAAAGAAAGGCGCCGAATAAACAAGGTGCTGATCTTAGGAAATAAGTCATTATTTATTTAAGCTTCAGTGATGATCGCTATATGGGGTGCTAACATTTTTGTAGAACTGCTGTGAACCATTGACTATGCTTTTTTAACTCGTGGCAGCCTTTACTTGAAACATAGGCTACAGATCCTTGATGTTCCAGAGACGGTCAGATTTTCCTCAAGACCGGGGGCCTTCGTACGAACTGGGCAGCCCGAGGAGAGCAGAGGACCCAGCAAACCTGTGAGTGGGCGGGGAACGCAATTCCCCAGGGCAGAGCCGCAGCGAGGCAGTCGGCAGGCTCGGCAGGAGCACGCCAGGAGATCTCGGAGGCCGGGTTTCTCTGAAGCCACCGCTGCACGTTCAAGCTGCGTTGCCTTGATGGGGCAAAATGGGCTAGCGCTTCAGTTAACTCTGCTGCCGCTCCAAGCCTTTTACCTCTGTTTTCCATATTTCTGTGGGCTAAACGTCTACATTTCTTCGGCAGACCATTTTCAATACTCCCATGTGTACTGTAAACAGAACTGGACAGCTGCAGTATCATTAGCAATTTTCCTGTTTTCTTTAAAGTCACCATGACCCATTTTCATTTGGTTTTTCAGGAAAATTGAAGGCGGCTTTAAAAAGGAGCTCCAAAACCTAACGCACCACAATGAGCATGTGGGCGGGTTGGCGGGAAAAATAAAGGGGGGTAAGGAGGGGGCTCAATTGCTTCCTGTGGTTAAGATGTTAAAATCCATCCCAGAAGAGTCTGGCTTGATACTGTGGGTTTTGCTGGTATCTTATTTATGAACATCGGAAATAAACTTGCATGCGTGCCCCACTTTCGGTAGAAAGCATGTGTTAAACAGATGGAACTCGGTTATATTTCCATCAAATAGAATTGAAGACTCATGCTGAAGGTGCTGCCAGATGCCACAAAAACTAAACAGTTTCCAGAAGAACAGAGTTTGCTGTTGCAGTGACAGCACTTTCCAACAAAATTACAGGCTACGCTAACAAACTGAAGGAATTCGGCTTATCCACAGAGGTATTTCTCTTACTCAAGTCATTTATAACTTCTTTTTACAATCAGACGTCCATTTATTCCAACTGATTTAGGGCAGATATATTAATAACTGGGTATACGCTAAGCCAGATTTAAGGCTTCTTTAAACACTTCCACAAATTCTTTCTTTAAAGAACTGTCAGAAACAGGACATACTCAAACTCGGATGGTCTGACGTTCACACTGACTCTGCCTACCTGTTATCTGGGCACACGTCAGCCAGCGTTACTGTCAGAGTCAGATATTTCACGTCTGGCCTTACAATGCAATAAACACCTTAATCTTGGCTTTTTTTCATTTCTCATTCTCGATCGGACATCGTCTCATTGTTTTCTATGATGTTCGTGTCTTTCCTCATTCATACTATCCGACACCAATGAAAACAGTCAAATATAATGCAAT
Source organism: Balaeniceps rex (assembly GCA_013401315.1). NCBI lineage: Eukaryota > Metazoa > Chordata > Aves > Pelecaniformes > Balaenicipitidae > Balaeniceps > Balaeniceps rex. The sequence goes on along the minus strand of VYZW01045048.1, from coordinate 61,672 downwards.
TTGCACTGCAAAGGAAGATTTTAGCGATTTCTTACAAATACAAACAAAATAAAATCAATCCCCACTGAAAGGACCTGGAGAAAACCAAGGTTATTCCTTAATTACAAATGCTTCGCGCGATAAAATACAATGAGATATTAATGAGAGCTGCGGGAAAAAAAGACAGTAAAACGAACTTTTTTCGTGGCACAAATGTAAGCCCATGGTACCAAATCACATTACTGCAAAGGGGAAAAAAGTCTACTGCTTGCAAAAGGAAAAAAAAGCACTTTCTTCCACGTTCCTGCGTAACCATACGTAGGTATCTTGTCAGGTCACCATTGTCCTCACCGAGATGCTTAGGCAGGGGATAAGCCTGACTTAAGGAACCTGGCAAGGCAGACCCTGCTGGCAGCATCTTCTGAGTAAAAGCATCCTTGTCTGCTAGAACCCAGCTTTCTAAATGTACTGTAAACACTGCTTCATTCAGGTTTTTGACAGGGAGGAAAATGGATGGAGGATACAAGTGGAAACCGTGATACGAGAAAGAGTCATTTACCATTACAATGGGCAGATATTACTCTAGATATCAGGATTAGCCTTTTATTCCATGTCTTGTAAATATCGTATTCTACTTCTATTCTATTGTAAAAACACCTGGACTGAAGGAGGTAAGTGGACCTGTATAAGCATATGAAACGGCACAGGAATTCATTGTTAATTACACGACCCTACTGAGTACTGGGATGAGTGCTGAAGGACCCTGAGAGCCTCCGCTCTTCCTCCCTCCATATAAAACCCACTGACAAGTTAGCAATGGTCAAGAATATTTCACTGCGCTGCCAAACTAGGAAGCATATGTCTCGAACATGTACTTCAAAGCCTGGTACATGGGTATAGTTGGAATTGCTTATCAAAAAGATAAAGAGGTGATGGAGTTATAAATACCTTCATGTGAAGAAAATGAGCTTGGATATTACCAAGCTCATTAACTTAGCAGGAAAGGACCTAGCCAAAACCAATGGCTAGCAGCTGAAGCCAGACAAAGCCAACAGAGTTTCAACAGTACAGCGTAACATCTCAACAAAGCCGCTCACATCGCTTCCAGTTATGAATTTAGACGCAGAGCCAGTTGGTTTAATGCAGTGTATGTAACTATGTTTTTTAACAGGTAAATCGACATTTTCCCATTGAAAAAACTCAAATTTTCTTCTATGAAAGATAGGGTTCAAATGCACCAAGACAGCAGATGGCTGATTCTCAGAACGCTCAGAGTATTTTTCACCAAAAAGAAAAGAGAAAAGAACTCCTGAACTTATCAAGTAGAAAGACCTTCAACTTCTCCAGGCTTAATGAAAACATCATTCCATTACAGTCATCAGTATTGAGTTCATACTGCATTTGGTACAACAATAACTGAATCTCTTTGGGAGAAAGACAATTATCACTTATCAGCATTGATATAAAATGACAAATTACTCAGGCTGATGAGTGATTAAGAATTATTATTTTTACTTAAGCGGGTGTGAGTCCAAATTTATGTTTGTCAACCTTGAAAATACTAGTACCCTCCAGGCTGTGAATGCAACTGAAAACTTTAAAAAGCAACTTGCTGAATCACTGAAAAAGCAAAATGCATTCCTAACGCAACCAAAGATAAATGCTGAAAATCCATGTGTCCAAACATCCCTCGGTCTTACAGCTTGTCTACATGTTCTCCCTTATTCTGCTAGAGTGACAGCATACCGAGTTCTCTGTAGAACCAGACAGAAACAAATAACGTATCAAGTCTAATTATCAAAACAACAAGTTTATGGGCAGGAGAGCTACATGAAAATAAACCTGTTTATTTTGTCTCTGTTTTGTTTATAATTCTAGCTGAAATGTTTCAGGAAAAACAAAAAAGCTTTCTTCTTATATTTTCAGTGGGACTCTCTTTTCCATGCAGAAAGAGTGGCAAAAGGCCCTTATTTCCTTCATGATTTCCTTTTTTTTTTTTCCCCCTAATTATTTCCCCTCGTAAAAGAATGGGAAAAAGTTAAAGAGGCAAAGTAACACTTTACAGAGTGTTATTTTTCACTTTTTAAAAGTAACTTTTCACCTTTAAGTGCTAACTGAATGCCTGAAAGCTAAATGAATGCATCCCCCACCCGTGACACTTGCAGCACAACAAAGTGGACTGCTATTAAAAAAGTAAGACTCCTGTGGCAAAGTCATGAAGGAAAAGCAGTCACCTCAAGTAACCCGAATGGTACGTTGGGAAATCCTCACAAATAGGGCACCAACATTTGAGCGAGGACTTTTCCTAAGCGTACAAGTGTAAAAAATGAAATCCAAAACACTGTCACTTGGAAACACTCAAAGATTTCTTGCAAAATTTAAGATTATGTTTGCTTAAATGACTAAATTCAGAATCAGGGAGAGATTTTATCGCAACCTGAAAGCAGATGATCCATTCATCTACTCATATCAGATTAAACCACCGGGGGCGGGGGGGGGGGAACGGGACGACGACACACGGACGGACACATGACTCTAGATGGTAATGTGACTTGTTTGGTGCTTTCACCATTCATCTCACTGCAAGCTATCTCTGCTTCCGTCTTATTTGTGTCTCATAGACGTATCTCCCAAACCAACGAATCCAGAAGGAGCACTCAGAGGAACCCCCGTGCCTGGCCCGTGAAGGGAGAGTTTACCGAAAGCACGTGGTTTTGGAACGGCCTGGGCCCGAGGACATCGAGTGGCACCCTGGGCACCTAAGGCTGAGTCGTTATGTGCCGGTGCCTTCTTCAACAGACTGAACATCACGCTCCACGTACGTGAGCGGTGCACGGACGGAATCTTACACCAGTCGCACCGGGAAACCAGTGTGAAAGCCCATAGAACACGTAGATGGTCTAAGCCCTGAGATGCTGTCTATGATTAAAATAACCTCATCATCATGTTGACTGTTCCTAGATTTAATGGGCCTTCTTTTTCTGGAAGATCAAGTTATTTCCTAAGAATGCAAGTATACCACAATGTGTACCTTTGCAGGCATAACTCTGCCATTAAAACTGAACTTGGAAAAAGCACATGGAACATCTCAATTTAGCTTCATATAAAAATTGTCTTATGCATTGTGTTATAGCCTGCTTAGAAAAACCAGGCCAAACCCAATAACACAAATGCTTTAAACAAGGTGTCAGGTGTTGTGTTCATGAAATGAGACTTCTTGGTACAGAACAACTGTGGCTTTTGATCAGAGCTGAAACCTATTAAAAGCAAATGTTAGAATGTGAATAAAAATTTAATACATTTACATTGCCTTTAAGCTTCTGTGAAGGAAAGAGTGAAATCTCTGATTAAGTGAAGCCATTTGGGGGATTACGCTGCAACACTGAGTGGCTACAGTTACACACACTAAACTGTATCTGTCCAGTTTTGGAGATTTGCCACCACAAGAATTCAAATCCAAGCCACCTGGCTATAAAGTGCAAGTGCAAACCTCTTGAAATTCAAATATTTAATTTTTTCTCCTAATAAATACAACCTAAATGCTTAAGCAATGTGCAACCATCATTTTGTCTCTTATTATTACCGTGAAATCTTCAAATAAAAACATTTGATTTTCTGATGTTTTCAGGTAGTACAGTCAGTAACTTGTCTCTTGGCTTCCCACAATCAGCTAGCTATATGCACAATGCGACATAACTGAAAAAAGAGAAAGGGACATTCTAGGGATAAGCTAAGAGTAGAAATTACTCAACAGGTCCCTAGAGCTAAGAAGCAAAAGGGAAGCTTGAACATTATGACAGTCGTATATCTAACATTACCAGGCAACACACTGAATTTCAACAGGAGATGAGAGCTAACGGCAAACGGACAGAAGCTGACCCTTCACAGACTAGTCAATAACAGGAAGCAAAAATGACCTCAGATAAGAAAAATCCTTCACCTTCTTCAATGGTCAAATCTCTTGCTGGCTCTGTGCTTTGCACAACAAGAAGTGGAAGATACTTCTGATGCCTGTGGCCAGCTCAGCAAAGAAAACCCCACAGCTGCACAGTAATCACAAGTGTATGAGCTATAGCAGCGCTCACAGACTCAGAAATTCACCAGTAAATTTGCATCCCACTGGTCTCGCAAGGTTGACAAAGTGAAATCATGCACATACAGAATATTTCATGGCTATATCATTAGCTGGTTTTTACTAACACAGATGACCGAGGGCCAGAAGGTGAGAGTGGGACAGGACATCTCCAGGCAAATTTCTGCCTTCAGAAGCTTAGGGCCTGTTACTCGAGTGGTGTGTGTACATGGGTACCTATTCACACTGTGTGGGGGGTTTTTGGGGGGTTTAGGGTTTGTTTTTTTTTTTTCTTCTCTCGTCTGAGCCTGTCCTTTTTTTATCCTTTCATTTCTGGAGCTATGGCCATCACTGTTCACTGACAGTCCCGCAGAGGTTTTGGCGCAACAAAGTTTAGAACATTTTAGGGTCTTAAGTGTGGGTGGCTGGATTTACAGATGGGGTAGACCGGCACTGAAGTTGACTGCGCCAGGTACCTCAGCTGAGGCGCGATCTACAGATTTCACTTGAGTCCTCTGTCTGTAGATTTTTTTTTTTTTCCCTGGCTTGCGTTGGAAATTGGAAACACAGCTCTAGTTGAGAGACATAAAATCTGTATGTCTGTGCTGCACTGAACAGGTCTCCTTTGGAGTAAGACTAGTCCAGAATTGTTTTACCGACAGAGGATAATATTAAAAGTGTGCAAGTTCAGTGACAATGTAGATTAAAACCCCCCAGTGCAGTGAAGTGATCCTGCTAAGGTGAGTATCAGGAACAGTCGTGGAGAAGTGATGCAGTGATAAAGCAAAGCTAGTCAAAGAAGGATGAAACTATAAACGCAGACACGAGGTGTTTTCCTCTGAGGAGAGGAGGGAGACGGTGTTCAACTGGAGCTTTTATGAATTTCATTTGCAGTCAAAAGCTCTACAAAAGCCCCAGGAACATCAGCTTCCTAAGAAGCTTATGCAAAAGAGCCCAGGATTGGGCAGTTTCCTTGGGACCTTGCAAAAGCCTAAACTTGAATTTCACTTAAAATCTAATGGATGGCACCAAAGGAACATTTCAGGTTGCGTTCCAGAGTTTGTTGCTGGTCACCAGTTGGAAAACAAAGACCAACACGCTTCCTGTTGTACGCTAATGTAAATCAAAAAGCGAGAACTGCGGCACTGTAGCTGTTTGTTTTAAAAGCATTAGAAAACTGTGAGTACAGCAACAAGACAGGTAGTATCAGAAATGTTGCTTGTTTGAATCTTGTGTATGTATGGAAAAACACGTCGAGGTTTTATAAGCAATGATATCCGTGAAGAGACATGAGCCCAGGATTTTATCTCCAGCGTCTATAAGAATTAAGTACTATTACAAATTAACTGTATTAGTGAAATTCACAGAACATGGGACAGACTTCACATCGCTCACTTGCTTTGTCTCACCTGCTCGACTCTGAGCTCTTCAGAGCAGCTACCCACTCGTGCTAAATTTTAATACTGCATCTAGCCCAACTGTGATACTAACAGGATGTAAAAATTCACTCAGCAGGAACTTGGAGTTATCCAGCTTAACCAGTTTGTCATGATAAGCTGAGCACCATTTTTAGAGTGACTGCCGTAACAAAGCGTTGCAGGTACGCGGTCACTTATTACTGCCCTAGGACACCAAAAGCTACAGAAGCCACACTTGGCCCGAATTCACCAAATGCGTCTGATGAAAATTGCCATCAGAAGCAACTATGAGAGGCCAGAGAGTATCATCTCTGTCCAAGAAGCAGAGGCGAGGACCAGCTCCACGGCAGCTCAAACAGTGAAAACACAGTTCAGATACTTGAACAAACAGAAGCTACTAGATGTTTATATTTTCTTTAGTTGTTCCCTGTACTGTATCAGTTACTTGAGCTTCAAACAGAACAGTTAAAACACATCTGAGAAGCATTACAGAATTCTGGTGCCCCACACAATTATCTCCACAGCAAAACTTGGGGCTAATGTGTTGCAATATGCTATTCAAACACCAAACACTTCCTTCCCTATGATAGAAGATAATCCAGGAATTTAATTTGTGATCTCCCAGGTGGCTGTCTTCCACATTACGCATGCCTCAGGGCAATGAATCCTTTAATACTTTTTGCACCCTTAGGTGAATGTTCCAGACATGTTCCAAGAGGAGCTCCCCTTCATGTAACCACATCACACAATAACAAGCAAGAATTCTCCCTGAAGCCAAACTATATTAAGAGTTACCTAAATACATTATTGTTTCAATATTTTATGTGCATTTGGTACTCTTTCAATTTCTTCTGAGTATGTTTGAAAAAATAAAATGGGCAAATTCCGCAATCTGCTCCTACAAAAAGGACGCTACTGCGAACAGCAAAGAAGTACTCCAAAAACGCACCAGGAGCCGATACTTGGTGCTGGAGAGGAAACTGCTCAGTGGAACAAAACGTCTGATCCATAGAAGGGGTTTTGTGCCCGTCAGGTTAGCATCATTTGCGGTACTGTAATAAGCCAAGTCTCATCTAACACCACAAGTGCAAAGGATGCTCTTACGTTTACCACCTAGCTTTTAAGAAAATCATCGAGTCGAGTCTGGCCAAAAGGTTTTAGTATTGGTACAAAAAGCAGCAAACAATTAAACAGCAGCTAGAGCAATGAAGTCTATGCTAAAGTGGAGAGCAATGTTTTCACAAGAGATCAAAAGGTTCCTTAAATCATTAAGGCATACTCAAAGAACCACCAAATGTATGAGGCCTTCGGTTAAAAAAGTTGGTGGAAGTAAAAAATGCCACAAGTTTTAAAATAATCCTTTATAACGGATTGACAGAACTCCAGTGGGGTTTTTTGTTCTTTTCGTTTGGGGTTTGGTTTTTTGGGGTTTTTTTTAAATATTATCAATTATATTATTCTTTTTTTTTTTTTGCAATAACGCCAGTGTATCTGAGCTTCAGGTATTTTTTAAACACACACACACACACACATTCATCCTCTCAAAATAGATACCAAAGAGGAAAGCTACTCTGCTGTTCATATTTAATATGCCTACCTTCCATACACATACAATTGCTCATGGCTGCAAAACTAAGCCTAGCACAGAGAGGCACAATATCAGCACTCAAAGGAGTTAAATGGGTACGTTGAGCTCTGTGCTGGAAATTTCAGTTGGGGGGCAGCTGTTGACCTCCCAAAAGAGCAAAGACAAAAGTTTTATTTTTCACGTGAATTTCCTGGGAAACCTGAGTAAAATACATTCCACGAGTCTGACTGTTGCTACGCGTGCGCTGCGCCTAACCATGCTGGGCAGAGCTCACACAGCTGGCCCGGGGCTTCCTGGATGCTTTGGACGTATCGCCCACCTTGAAGATCGACCTGCACATACAGAGCTGCCAAGAAACAAAGAAGGAAGGTACACAATACTCCCTTCTACCCAGACAAAATGTCCTGTGAGAATGAAATGGGATACGTGCGACAGCACGCTATACAGCAGCCGTAGCGCTGTGTCAAAGCAGCGATGCCAGCAGAGCTCACTAGTGCAGAGAGAGAAAGAGCTGCCGCCTTAATACTAAAAGCTTATTCCTGTCCCCACACAGAAGTCTCCCAGACATTGTTATGTTCTTTTTGAGACTTCTAGCCTATACTCTCAACCTGTATCACCAAATTACCGAGTTTAGTGCTAGCCTCTGTCATCCCGAAACAGCTTTTAAAAGCCTACCCTTAACATTCTTGCAGCCCCAGAAAAAAAAAGTTGTGATACACCGCCTTCAGCCCAAGTAACACTCACGCATATTACAGTGTCAGCTTATTTCACAGGAGTGGCAAAAATAGCCCCCGACAAGAGGTCTGCTTCAAACGCCGTGAGATGAACCTTTGACAGTAAGCTAGAGGAAGATGAGATTTACCAAGTCTGTCATACTTGCAGCTTTCAAAGTGCAAACAGCCAGCAAAGACTGGAAAAACCCTAGGACTGTGGTAACACAATGCGCATTTAACACTCCAGCACTACCCTTCTTTCTTTCAAGGCAGTACCATTCATAGCAAAGTTTAATTGACAGTTCATGCGATGGCAAGAACCTCTTTAGATGCCAATCTCAGCTGGAGACACAACACTGGACCCACTTCAGCCTGCCTTTAATTCAAGTGCTGTGGCAAGAACTTAATTTTTAAAAATTCTCAATTTTTCTATCTCGTGAAAATGTCACTGAAACAGCAAAAAACCCTGTAACAACATCTTTTTCATTTTTCACAAAGGTTTCATCAAAAGTGAACTGACAGAAAAGCTCTTATGCGATTGATAGTAACTATCAGTTTTTCCTTATTTTTATATTGTTGCCCTTACACATTAGATCTAAAGTAATGTGGGACCTGTACTTCAGCCATATTGTCTTATTTCACACGTACATTCCTACATAATCATATACGCAGAGCGATTATATAAGGAGATTTAGAACTCCACAAAACCTCCCATACACAAGAGAAAGTTGCCCAAGTCAGCAGTAAGGAAACCTGAAGTCATTTCTTCGATTCAGATACTTCTTAAATTTCCATGCACTTTACCACCCTTCTCTTGTCTATGGCCTAACACACACAAATTGTACAAACGGGCCTCTCTATGCTGGGCTGCTGTTCCACACATTGCCACAGACGTTACCGTTTTGCATCAGTTCCCTAGTTCACCCCAACAGCAACTGGAACCAGCTTTCTTTCAGTCAGCTTCTCTCAAGGTTACTAGAAGATCTTCTCTTCAGCGTAGGACCCCACACCACCACTCCACCTTGGTCACCTCTGGATTAGTTTGGCTTAGTGGGCTTTTCATCAACCATCTACTGAACTGTCTCGACTCACAGCCTTGCGTATGGGGAGTAAACAGAACGGGATTCATCTGAAGTGAACGTGAAGTTCACATCATCAAGTGACGCCAGTGAAAATCAACAAGGTCACCATTTCACTCCAGAAACTTAAAACTGGTTCCAGGATTCATCCCTGAAAGCTGCGTCAGGATCACACAAGGAGAAACTTAGCAAGGACTACAATAAAAATATACAAGACAGGCTTCAAGAAACAATGTGGACATTTAAAAGTAACAAAAGTGCTCACTTACTGCAGAAAAAAGGACTGCCTACCGAACTGTCACATCTGCTATTCTCAGGATCTTACTGTACAGCTATGGGAAAAAAAACAAAAACAAAAACAAAAACCAAACAAGTAATAATAATTTGGAATCATTTCTTTACAGAAGATGAAGGTAATTTATAAGCTTAAAGAATCTGTAGAGCGTTGACTTTGCACATGACAAAGGCTCATACCTATACACTGTTTCCTAAAAAGGGATTTAGGGCCTTTTAAAAAATTGGTTTCCTATTCCAAATTTTATCTGAAGACTATGCAAACAGATTATTTTTCCTGACCTGAAAAGATCTTGAACAATGACATCCGTGAGGATGAACCTCGCACCAAGTACTTTAACAATTGCTGAATTAGTGAAACGAGAAGAAACAGATCAATTCTAAGAAATCATAAACAAGTCATATACATAATTCATCTTTCTTATGGATGCAAACTGAAATATGACTTTTTCCATGAAGTTCGGTGGAGCAAACAGACTCAGCTTTCAAGTCCTTCAGGTGAGAACTGCTACACTCTGTTAAGGTTCCAGGATGAAACACTTCTTTGGATTGTAAAAGGGAAAGTAACCAGACTTGCAAGGAGTTTTGCAGACATCAAAAACCCTTTGCAGAAGATGCGTGACTAAAATCAAGCAGCATCTTCCTTATTTAGAACAATATATCGACAGTACCACTCTTCTATAATTCATACAGTACAACAGCGCATAAACCCACAATACCACTATCTATGCCCTCAGAAAGGACGTTTGCACTATTTTTGGAAACTACTCGAGAGCCAAGAACTGGATCTGCAATAGCTCATTCCACGTAACCACAGGACAGCTGGGACAACGGTTTTGTATTCCTGTCCGGACTTTCTGTACCCACAGGAGCTGCAGTCGGTGGACACCACAGAACGTGATTATGCCTTTGGCTGACTGTATTCACACACAGGCATACGCCTGGCACTGTTGAGCAGTAACGAGTTAAGTAGTCGCTGCTTCGGTTTGCTGCAGGCTGGTGCAGACTCACCACCTGCTTAGCAGCTCAGCACATGTGTTTCTGGGAAAAAAAAAACAAAAACAAAAACATCCATTCTCAGTATTACAAGTCTGCCAGAGCCCTTCCTGACACCACAGCGGGACCCAGCTAGGGTTGAGCAAGGATGCCCAGATGCAAGTTCATCTAAAGACTAATTAAATGGCAGACTGCTAAAGAAATAATTTGCTTCTCTTGAGAATAAGAGAAACCTAGACATCGGGAAGACAGAGCAGGGGAAAAAACCAACACACAACCATTCTCTGTGCGTTCATTTTGCCTGCAGCTTGTCCCTAAGTGGCAATAGTTAGAAAAAATCAACTGGTTTCCATCTGCGGGTAGACCATAAATACATAGAGACCGGCACAGCTGGCTGGAGCTGCAATAGGAAAGAACCTGGAAATGACCACTGACAGATGGTTGGCAAGGACCCACAGCCCACACAGGCTTCTGTTTACAGGCTGCCCACCACTGCTCGTGGCCCTTCCCAGTTTGCTCATGTCAATGGTGTTGCATACTGCTGACAGTCCAACATCTACGTTCAAAGGGGTCCAGTCGAGGGGCTATTTCTACTGAAACCACAGCTAGGTTCTGCAGTGACGAGCTGTGCGCTTCAATCCTGATCTATTCTGCCAGAACATCTGTGGAGTGCGTGTGTGTGTTTGTGTATGACCACTAAAGCCTGAAAATACATACCAAGTTAGAGCTTAGAGCAATTTTAATGGCTAAGGTCTAAGTCCCCAGAAAACCCATCTACAGGGTTGAACTGACACAATGTTAACCCCATTCCTGCTGTCACCCGTTTCTCCAAAGCTGGCCCTATGAGATGCAGCACAAAGTAGCCATCTGCATAAATTCTGGATGTGGACGGAGAATGATTTTATTCATTCTTTTCTCTAGGAGCGATTAAAAAGTGGAATAGATAGGAGAAACATCATAACAGGTAATACCAATAAGAGAGAGAAAAGCTGGACCTAACTTTAATATTGTTACATATTTAAGACAAAGACTAACAGCCAGTTTGACTCCGTTTCCTTCTTTGTTGCGCAAGCTCCTAATGGATAATGGACCTTATTCCTAATGCTGCTACTTTGGTATGAAAAAAGAGCAATGCTGAAGTAGTTATACCTCCTGTGTCTAATCTTGCGACAAGATTATTTATTCAGGTATCTTCTCTAAGAGGTCCTCAAGCAGAGGAAAAGAAGGTATTAGATCTATGGACTTACACCGAAATTGGTTTTAAACAACAGAAAAGACGCAGAAAGTTTGCCACTTTTTTATTAACTTCCCCCTAGATACAGAGACAGGCAGAATTGCAGCCTCCTTTAAATTCTGCAAGACTTTTAAAAAGGTATTGAAAACATTACCATAACCTGTCCATAGGCTATGGATCAACACTACACTCTCATTCCACGCACCATAATGCAAAAATTACAGTTTTTTAAAGGTAACTATTGTACTGTGACATACACTGGGGAGGCAGGGGGAGATAACTCATTTAGGGTACTGTTCTACAGGGACATGAGTCAGAAAGACGCTTCCAATTTCTGTTGGTTTCCAAGGGAACTATTCCCTTAGGAGTCGAATTTTATCCTGTATTTTCAAACGTCAAGTCCTCAAGCCTGATGAGGCAATCCAGTCTCTGCATACATCTCTCGTGAGAAGTCACACACACGTACATGAAGGCAGAAGGTAAGTTCCAAGCACTAAACGCCTCTTGAATACATTATCAGTACTTCCTAATTGAAGAAAATTTGTCTTCTTGGTCTCACAGACTCCTACACAATCTCCCGCGCTTTAGTCGCTACATGATACATCTGAACCTTTCACAGACTCTTCCACAAGCTTCTAATCCTAGAAGCTGGGAAACCCTCTGCTTTTTGCCTTAATTTTGAAAAAAAGAGAAAAGAAAAAAAGGGGGGGTGGGGGGAATGCTGCTGGAGTCTCATATTTTGCACAGAATCCTTTTGCATCTTCAGCAATCGCTTCCAGTGAGAAATAAACAACTTCCTGAGAGACAACTGTCTCCTGCAGTCTTTTTTTGCTATTGCACATGTGAACTGTCTTCCTATTACAAAAGGCTTTACCTGTGCAGTTCCCATCTTTTTGATGGCTTTCACGCTACTCATAACAATAAGCAATACATATTTCACACACAATTGCACTGAAGCTTCCTATTAAACAACTCAACTGCTTCTAGGTATAGTGGCCTGTAATTTAGGGACCAGGAGTCTTCACATGTGCTGCTAGCGATTTCTGGGATAATTTTCCGTAACAGCACAGGACTGCAGATATCACACGCTTGATTCACTGTGCTCAATTAAAAAAACAAAACAAAACAAAACAAAAAAACACCAAAAACCAAAACACCAACAGCCCGTACTACTGCTACAGAGTTCAATTTTTACCCACAGCTCCATGTGCCATTGCTAGCAAATACCGATTTCACACCTAAGAGCAATTTTTCCACAGTTGTATTCTCTAATGATGTTATTTCTGGACAGAAGACACAACCACCCCAAACCAACAAGGACGTCTTTTCAGCGTATCTGGAATGGATCCATGCCAACTCTGAACTATGATCTGAAGCTTCTATAACTGCCTGACAACCTCCGACTTGTCAAGCTTCATAATCCTGGTTTATTTTCCTCTGGTGTCTGTGTTCTTTCAAGACCAACATAAATCAGTTGGAGGTCACTTTCTGCACATTCCATTTCCTAGGGATCTTCATGGAAATAGTATCACACCGCTTGCTTCAAAAGCTACAGGAATAACAGATTTTGCCGCTTGTTTCAATTCAGTTCTAGAAAGGACATCTACTACTCTCTCTTCCAAGCATCTATGTGGACATCTCATGTCCCCATGGTCCTGCAGTTTGCTAGCCAACTTGGCTTCAACATTGTCTTGTTTCTCTGCCAGCATTTGGGATCTGCTCCAACTTATCCTGCAGCGTGGCTAGTTCTCTTTTTTTCCCCTTCTTTAGTTAAAACAAACAAACAAAAAAGTGTCTACCAACCATCTTTCCTAACTTTGAAGTTGGAAATTTCATTCCTAATGAAAGTCTACTCTTTCATTAAGAATCCAGAGGCCTAGATAAACCCTGTGTTTGACACAGCTGGACAGATTTCTTTCTGTAGAAATTGTTCAACAGCTTCTCATGCTCCCCATTCTTATCCAAGTTGGTGTTTTTCAAAAGCTTTGCACCTCTTTGGGATGCAAAACTCTTTACATTCGTTCCTGTTTCTGGTAACTGACTTGGTCTTTCTCACTTAATTCCATACGTTAAACAAGTAGAGTACTGCTATTCCTGCACTATCAAAATAGCTGCTTTGTGTTCATGCTCTACCTTGCTTTCCATCACAAAGAGATCAAGTTCGTGTTTAAGCTTCCTCCAGGTGTCCCCCGCTGGACTTGTTAGTTTCTTCGAGATATTATTCCTTTACCGCTTCTTCCTTACTCTGCATCTGCAGTCTTGCTGCACAGCGTTCACTAGCATTCCTTAGAGAAGAGCACCATACAGGATTTTAATAACTACCTGGAAATGATGATGTTGCCAATGCAAAGCCTGGAACACAAGTGAGATGTTCTCAGTGAGATGACCCACTTCACACATTTCAGTCTTTACTCGTGTCCCATGCAGACCAAAGGTTTTGTTTCTCAGTTCAGGTGGAACACTTACTTTAGAAAATGAAAAAAAAACTTTTTTTTTTTTCCTTCTCCCTGCAGAGTTTGATACTGTTGTTCCTGTTCAACCTTCAACCAAGTATATATCCAGGCAAGCATCCAAGCGGTATTTTCAGTGTTAAAATTCTAAGTAAAGTATTTCAAGGTGATTTCTACTAGCTCTTTCTTTTTAGTGCTATTTGTAACATACAGCTCTTTCATGTGCTTATTTAAATCAGAATCTTTAAATTACAAGAGGGATACTTTCTTTCTATCCAACAGAAGGAGCTGTCTTCCTCAAAGGAGGAAAGCAATGGAAAACACTAGCATGACACACCCTGAAAAGTAATTCAAAGTATAAGTCCATTAATACTTTGTTAGGACATGAAGTTTAAATTCTGTGATTTAGAAAAATATACCTCTAAGAACATATGACAAAATTTGTCCTCACTCATCTTATGTTCTTAGAAATTCACACATAGCCCTTTTTGTATTAAAAAAGGTTTTAGGAAAGATTACCATTTACCAGTATCGCACCAGGCTTTTCTAATTGCAAATCCATCTGAGAACAAGTCACTTGCAGTACAAGGAAGTAGTCCTGTCTACGAACTTTGATTGAAGTCACTGAATCACAAAAACACCAGAGCTACCACACTGGAGAAGATGTGAAACATACTTGGCAGAAATCTACTACAAGTGTTTTCTTTTAAAATAAAATTCTTAGTACATCTGGCTACATGATTAAAATAAATACATGTATTGACAATCCTCGGGGGAAAGCTTTTTAGGGGAGAAAATAGCAATTTCGGTGGCTCAGCTTGATACACCTTCAGAAAAAGCAAAATTATCACAAACTACTGAGAAGATCCCTTGTGAAGAATCAGGTCCTTCCGGTGACACCTAATGCAGGAGTCATTTGAAAAAGAAGAAAAGAAATAAAATGAAGCTTATAGTGGATCGAATAGAACAATATGAATACATAAGCATTTAAAACCCCATCACATTCCGAAAGCGGGAAACGGGGTAATTTATTCTTTTACTTAATATTTATGTAATCGTAAAAAACAAATGCTAACTAAACAGAATCCACTGAAGATAGAGCTAAGATTTTACAGGTCCTAGTTTTGGAAGTTTTACTGAAAAATATTTGTTTTCTGCATTGACACCCATCACAGTTTAAACCAGTACTTATGCTTGCTCTTACCTCCTACCTCCCATTTTCCGCAACTCTCTTCAGGACTTTGCACCTAACGTTATTTTCCTGTTGCAGCGGTATCGCATCATAACGCATCAAGATTTTGGCCTGAACTCACGGTCTCGAGGCAGATTTTATAAGAAACTGGTTTGCTTTTCAGTGCATTAACCATGACAACATTTTCTCACTAAAATAAATATTTTCCACAGTGAAATGCAGGTGCAAGGAAAAAAGTCAAGTACAGCACAGGAATATTTTTCAGGCTAAGGACAAATACAAATCTTTTAAGGTTTAGGTCATATTCTAGCTCATCAAAAATGGATTTGGGCTGTGCAACTCAAAGTGCTTTATCCCTCTGGCATGCCTGTCTTTGTCACGGCTATAAACCTGCAAACCCAATCTGTCTGTTTTGGCTCTGAACTAGAACATCAGCAACGTACAAACCAAGCTGCCAGCGTGAAACATCTTGCTGTTCGTACGCCCCTCTGAACGAGAAGACAAGGTCCTTCGAACAACGTGGCCTTATACCTGCACATATAATGTGCAGCATGTCCTATCTTTGCACGAACACCCATACTTCAGACAGTTCGGTCACATGCCACCATCACAGGACATCCGCCTTCTCTCTCGGAAGCCGTAGGGCCATCCTGCACTAACATACAGTCCTGTGCTTCTGTTTAAAACGAACTCCTCTGCCTCATAACGTACGTCAATGAGCAAGGGCTATGCATTTGGAAATAAGACAGTTTAAAACTCTAAGCTCGTAGGTCCACAAACCATTTCACCAGAAGATAGATGAAGAGGGAGTTCTCAAAAGTACACAGCTGAAAAAGTCCCCTTGATATACATCAATTCACTGCCTGTGGGATTTTCAAAGCCTTTTTTCAGAAGTTCCACAAAGTTTCTACCTCATTAGGCATTGAACTGCTTTTAAATCTTAGGGCTCCCACAGTATACAAAGCGAAATTTCGATTTGCCCTCTCAACTCAGATTCAAGATGAACATAAACTCTTCCCCCGGTGCACCACTCCAGGAGCAACGAGGACCACAGAAAGGACCCTTCTGCAGCCACTGTGAGTCGGTTAACGTGGCAAAGACTGCAATAAAATAGTTTTGTTCCATTAGGAGGAGGCAGCAGTGCTAAGCAGCACAGGTAATCTAGTTACACAGCTCTCTTTGGCTAGAAGTATTCCAAATGAAATCGGTCCCTGTTCCTCGGATACTGCTTTATTATGTCCTACACTACAGTACTACAGATTTATGTGCCCGTCGAGATTCATCCATAAGAACTGTCACACCAATATCCTTGAATATTCCACCTTTATTGCAAACATTGCATTAACCTTCTTGATTTCTTTGTATAGTGCAATCACTAGACAAATTGTTTAACCGCTCTGTATATTTATAAAATACAGTGTAAAGTTTCAAACAAGCCTCCTGCTTTGAGGTGCACTGTCCGTCCAAAAAGAGTAACTTTTTGCCCAAGAACTAAAAACAGATGCACGGACCCTCGTCAGCTTGTACCTGCAATTAACTCAATTGCTGGTGCTATGTTAACACAGCAATCAAAAAATTTGGCCTGAAGATCTCATTAAGAGAGTGCAAAATCTAGTTAACACTGTTTCTAGAAGGCTTCAATACCATTATTTAAAGGTGTGGCTCAAATAAAAAGCAAAACCCGTAAAGCCCATAGATAAAAAGCCTGAGGTTTGGGTTTGTGTGTTTTAGGGTTTTTTTTCCCTTTTAAAGAATTCAACTATCTGAAATATGTTTCGGTACTTCAGGTGAATTTATTTCCAGTTTCTCTGGAAAATGAATCGAGTCAGTCTACATTCTATGATATAAAGAGCAATATATTAAGGAGGTGGGACACTGAATATCGTTTTCAGGATAGGTTTCAGGCAGAAGATGAGCAACATTTTAAAAAAAACCCAAGAAGTTATTCCAAACGTTGCTTAGAAGTAACAGTTGACCAGAACCTTCAATCACGTACACACTAAGTACTAGTACAGTAATCGATAGCTTAGCTAGCTTAAATTTTCCACTCATAGATCCACTTTGGTTTTGGACTCCAGAGCACTGAAGTACTCGAAGCTGCAGTATGAAATGTATCTAAGCACAGGCCAATACCCAGGCCTCGCTGCAGTACTATGACCTGCTCAGTTCTCTGTTGCTATGCTTCTTGCAGCTAAACAAAAAAAGGCAGTTTTAAATCCAAAATACGTCAATTACTTCCAGATGGCAGATTTGTAAAAATAAATTTGATTTAAGATCTATTTTGTCTTTCAGAAGTATTTCATTAATTTTTAAGAAAGATAAAGGGTCCAATCAAAAACAAAACTTACTTAATTCATTTGCAAATAATAATCTTGCACCTAGCCCTCATTCTTTTACACTGACAACATAGAGCTTTGATGCCCTGATTGAAAAATTAGGCAACTCTCTTCAACTTTTGTTAAAATATCTTTAATCTTTAATGTGGTAAACCCACTGTGTTTTTCTTTTAACAAAAAAAAAAACAAAAAAACACACCCCACACCAACACAGGTCAGAAGTTATGAAAGCTACTCAAAGTCATATGAGGAAACATAACGAACATTCCAAGTTTTAAGCAAATGCCAAATATCCACATGGCTAGTCGTGCCGTTCTCCTCCTTTGCACGGAAGCTAGTAATGAATGCCTCGTGGTGGCCCTTGCAAACAGCATCTTCCAAAGGCCTGTTCATGTCACCTATGCTGCTTCCCACATCTAACCCACTTACAAGCATTTGCCCTGCTGGGGATACCACCACATCAATCACTGCCCTCTCAAACAAAACCATTTAAGCCATGAGTGACCACCGTTCCAAGAACCACAGCTGTAGATTTTCGTGGCTATCAATGCAAAATGTGGCAACTAAACAGCGTCATCTGTCCTGTACCACCCAGACAAGACCCTCTTCTCTCTAAAAACAGTGACTCATCATGCAACGCTGCTACTTCTCAGACACATACTTAATTTAAGCACTTAATTAACTCTTAAGCACTTAATTAAGTCTGTGGAAGCACTTACGGGGTCTGAAGTCTAATGCTATAATGTGGCACACATACAGTATCTCACTTCATGTCTAGAGAAACCATTACGCTACTATGGAATGTTTTCTTCTAGAAAACCCACCCATTACACTAGTTACACATCTGACAAAAATGCACCAAGTTACCTCAAATCCCATTAATTATCCACTTTCTCTCACCACATCCTTAACCTTTCCAAAAAAAAAAAAAAAGTCTACAGCTGTTGGAGTAGTTCTTGGAAATACAATAAAACACCCTTTCCTTGGAACGCACGAGGGTAGGTACTGAGGGCACGATACAGCTCCTGCCCAATCCCACACATCGCAGCCCTAAAAAGAGCACACTGTTCAAACCGGGTAAACACAGCCAATGCCACCTCTGCAAACAACTGCACGTAGCAGAGGGCTCGCGCTGCTTGCTCCTGACAAACAGCGAAGTGTGACTCACCGCGTGCTTCCCTCTAACACGCCCCAGGCAAGCCTGGCCAGGCAAGCCACCTTCAGCAACTTCGACGCCTCAGCATCGACCTGACTTCCAACCACGCTCGCCAGAAGGAGGACCTATTACGAAGTATGGTAAACAAAGAGGCATACGCTTCTATCCCCACATGTGGGGACACATGTGAAAACAAGCCATCGCCATCCACTCCCTTACACTGTTGCCAAAGTAGAGTCAGGAGGAAAAAGTGACTAAGAAAGCAGCTGTTGGATTTAAAGTGTACCTTATTTCTATTAGGGCCTTCAGAAGAGGCAAACCCAAATTTAACAACTAGGAAAGCATGTTAAAAACGAGCACATCAGTGAAAAAGAAAAACGAATACTGGCAGCAATGAAAGCAAATACTTCAGGAAACAGCAGATGAAATAAGAGATTACAAAAACAAACTGGCAGAGGGACAACCACATAATCCAGGTGTCAAGTCAAAGCAAACGCAGTCATTCCCAACTCGATTACTCAGGTAATAGTGATGAAAGGCACTCAGGAACTCCTTTCTCAGAAGCAACTTTCTTAACNGGGAGGGGGGAGGGCACTTGCAAAGTAGCAGCCTGCTTTATTAACACCGATTTGGGTGGGATTGGAGCTACCAGTGGAAATCTCCTGATAGGTCTAATGGTGGTGCAGAAACAGCTGCTAAAAATAAATTACAACCTTGCGTTCATCAGAAATAGGAAACTTCTCCAGTCGTAAGGTTTCACTGGATACACATGATGCACAATACTTCGTCAAAACAACCGGCAGACCTGTTCGTCCCTTGGTTCAATTCAGTCTGGATACGATGCAAGGCCACATCGTGGTGAGGACACCTTCATCAGAGGCACCGATGAGTGATCAGCCCAACGTGCTAAGAGGGATCACAAAATACAGTATCAAATATGTCCAACCGAGTTCTTCATTTTAACCATCGCTCTTGCCCTTACGGTTACTGGGTTTTTCTTCTTCTTTTCTGGGTCAGCGTGCACAGGACTATTGTTTACGTACTTCCAGACTCGATTCAATATTTTCATATACATCGACTACAACAACTGTACGTTAGCTACTACAGTTAGCCTTCCCTTCGTACAAAAGACTTAATGCTGTTCTGCACACGCTCTCTAGATGGAACTACACTCTACAAGCGTTAAGGTTAACTTCAACACAGCGCAGTAAAACTAACTCGCTTGACCAACAAAGGCTGTAACTTTTTGTTATTGTTATTATATTTAACCAACAACCTAGAACTTACTCCTTTTAAAGGCATGTAATATACGGCCCATCATGTTACTCCATAATATGGAAAATCATCATCTTAAGAGCACCGACACTCTCCCAAATTATGTCTTTTTACTCCTGTCATTTGTGTGGCAACATCACATCATTCATTGATTTCAGTCAGTGCCTGGAAGACATATTAAGGAACTTAAATCTATAAGTAATATCCGTACCTCACACAATACAGTTGATTGCACCACCTAGTAGATGTAGCGACAACTTGCTCCTCAGGCAAGGACTAATGGATACGTCTGGCAACTAAGGGTTATCTTTAACATTTCCAGCCTTCTCCTTTTCTTTTTCTTTCAGGACTTCAGAAATATTTCTGCTGCTGCCCACAACTTGGCATTTTTCAGCACTGAATTTCACCAGTCACTGTAGTACCAATCCATATAGTCTAGTTAAATTCCTCAGAAGTATTTTAACCTTCACAGGAATTAACAGATGTAAATAACATTGATCTGAGGAAGGAGGACGAAGCCACCATGCTGTTTATCTTTTGCCAAGATGAAAGATTCTTACACCTTGGGGTTTTTAAGCTGGTTTAATGCATACCAAGACAGTCACTTACTTTACTAACCCCAGGGAGAATTACTGTCAAAGACATTCAGAAAGTTTAAGCGCATTGTGTCAGAACGTTTCTCTTCTTTCCCTCTTAGCGATGTGTTTGAAGAGTGGCAAGAGATTAAGGAAATGCAACTTGCCCTTTGCCAAAACCACGTTATCATGATTTTCCAGGTGTTTTATTATTCATTCTGTGACCAATTAAACACATTCCTGTGTAAACACTCACCAAGATGCAATTCTCTGCCTCTCCCTTAAAGCATTTCTAAAAAATGCAGTATTTACTATTCCTCCATGGAGGCAGGATAGGAGCAGCTTTTAATGATGAATGCCGTAAGTTCCATCACTTCATTACTGCCTACTCTTGGACTCCGGGGAGTAAAGGGATTGGACATCGTGATGCTGCTTGGTAACATTTGTCACTTGTTTCCAGCACACTTTTCAATACCATTGCCCATATTCACTGCCACGAAAAGAACACACTTTTCCCATTGTATTCTGTAGGGAAGCATCAATGAAAAAACATCACCTGGCACCTGAAAATTACTAGTTTACTTTGTTTTTCAAGGTGTACACTTCTGTAGGCGTACTATTTTTTTCCACATACTAATAAAACACATTGTTTTCATCTTTGCCTTTGGCTATTCTCTTTTAGTCATAACAGCCTTCCTCTGACATACCCACTACTGCAATTAAAGCTTCCGCTCACCAGCTTCACGTGTCCAAATTCAGAAGATACCCTCTATACTGAAAAAGCCCTCAGATAACAAATAAGCCAGTTTTGCAGCCATTTCAAGCCAAAGCACTGCAAGAAGC
This sequence comes from Balaeniceps rex, assembly GCA_013401315.1. Classification (NCBI taxonomy): domain Eukaryota; kingdom Metazoa; phylum Chordata; class Aves; order Pelecaniformes; family Balaenicipitidae; genus Balaeniceps; species Balaeniceps rex. The sequence goes on along the minus strand of VYZW01045048.1, from coordinate 40,472 downwards.
TTCAACCAAGTCCAGGGTCTTCTCTAGCTATTACTTGTACTACTGACAATTCCCTGGAACCCAAAATGAGAGAGCAGAGAGTTTCCAGATATTCCCCAGGCTCCTGTAACTTCTCCTCGCTTTCAAGCACATTCCAAAAGGTAGGTTATTGCAGGTAACTGGAGCAGTAGATTTCTGCTTGGCAAAAAGGCCAATTACAAAGCAAATTTTTCTGATGCCTGCTGGAGAATAAAGACATGTAAACGCTTAATTACTCATTTCTAAGTCTGATGTTACCGTACAAATTAACTGTACTTGTAAAAACACTCAAAAGCCTTCTCATGGCATTAATACAAAGACATATACCCAGGAAGCTCCTGAAATACTTGACTACATGACATAAAATATGAGCTTGCTGCGCTGTGAATATACACGGATAATCTATATTAACCAACATTGCCACAACAATACTCCTGCTGTTTAAAATGAAACATTTCATTATTAATACCAGTGTGTCAACTGTTAGCTCCCAGGGCACTGGGAAAGACAGCCAGCACCGCACGTAGTCTGTTCATATTGTAGTTTTTGGGACCCAAATCTAGATTTCAGGTCAGAGGGCTCGCGGGGTGGGGGGGGAAGGTAGCTGCTGCAGCTAGCTAGTTACCGATTAGTTCCCTCAGGCAAACATTTCCAACGCAGCTGTTTCGATCGCAGCAGAACAGGAGCAACATCAGAGAACTCCAAGTAGTATGCAAAATTCACATGACTGCTCATGGACAGTGAACAGCATTTAGCGATACATACAGACTTTCATAACTCTCAATAAGTAGCAATCTTAAACGGGAACAGATGGCTTTTCCCAACACTGAAAGATGAGATCCACTAATAGGCTTTCATGGAAGTTAGCCGCAGTAAGACTATCTCACTCTGACTTTCCCATAGCACCTTCCTTAGTCATTACACGTAGCTCATGAGATCATCTAGCGCTCGCAAAGAAATACTATCAAGAGCTAAAAGAGAGAAGGAAAAATATTCCAAGATACCTACATACAACAGAATTCAGAGCATGCAAACACTGAGCTATGGAAAAGACTTCTCGCTAGTGTCCCTGATTCCACATCACAGGGGAAAACATACCGAAATTCGTGTGCGACTGGTAGGTAACAGCGATGCGAAAGGCGAGTTGGCAGGACAAGGGAGCGTACACGTTTGCAAGTGGAGCAAGGGGAAACAAAGCAGGGTGTGCCAGGACGATGCTGCACATAAAGCCACCCGGTAACAAGAGTGAAATCAATCACACCAAACCAACTCCCAACCTCTTCACAAAACCCAGCATCCTTTCAAATCTAACCTCTGGTATCTCTGCCATCTCATTTGGACCTTCTCACATTGATGTGTAAATAAGTCCGCATACAGTCCTTATCTTGTTCAGGGTTCCCAAAGTGCTGTCAATTCTGTCACTAAGCACACTAAGCACTTAGAAGCCGCTGAAGTTTATGGACTTCCCGACCTGGGAACACCGTTATCTAAGCTACAGCCAAAAGCTGTTCAGCTCATTTCCTGAAATCAAATGTATTCCCCAAGGAAGTACTCATACAGAATTTATAGCATCCGGAGAATTCCTTAGCAGTCTTCAGATACTGGCCAAGCACTAGAGTTGTGACCTAAGGAGATGCAGAAATCACTGGGCCTGTGATCTTATAGATTGGAGGCAGGAAGATATAAAGTCATCTAAGTTCAACTACCTCTCATACTTCTCAGTGCAGAGCAGCGTATCAACTAAAAATGAAAACCAGTACACACACACACACACACATATTGTTTGTATTAAAAATTCTCTTAATCTCATCAGGTGATTATTTAACAGATGAGCGTTCTCTGTAAAAGCTACCTCTAGGAAGATGCTTAGCAAAAAGCCTGAAGATGGATGCCTCTGGCTGCCTCATATACAAGGCTCCTATTAATAAACACTCTCACCGAATATCAAACAGAAAAAGTTAAATATAAAGACAGGCCCCCTCTGGGCTAAGTAGTGCTAGAAGTTTCAGGCTAGCAAGTACTTCCTCAGGTTTTGAAAACCTACACAAGCAAAAGTAAAGCATGTGACAAGCGCTTTTTAGAAATTGTACTATTTTAAAAGCAGGATTGAGTGGACATAGCAATAAAGGTGACAAAAACAAGCCTTTACAGCCAAGTGCCACAACACAGAGGAGCAGGCAAAGATCTCTAGCCAACAGCCAGATCGGTTCAGACTCAAGCAAAAAATTTGTGAACAAGTGCACAAATACAATCTATTTGAAAAGAGCCAACGCAGCTTCCGCGAGGGGAATCCTGCCTTATAAGCCTCAGAGCTCTCTGAAGCAACGACAAGCACATGCATGAAGATGATCTGGTTGACATGGTCTACTTGGATTTTTGAAAGCCCATCACTGAAGGTTTCTAAGGAAACAAACTAGTAGTGGAGTACGATGAAAGGCCCTTTCTAGGGTAAGTGTTGCAAAAATCGATCCTTTACTTCTACCCTCTATTTTCTATCTTTTAAACCAAGGCACAACAGTAGAGTGCTGGCTGGAGGTGTGCTGTTAAACCTAGGGAAAAGGGAAAGAGCCAGTAGGAGAGAAAGCTTGATGATGATCGGAAATTATTCAGCGTAGGGATGAGTCTGACACCCTAACAACAAGTTATAGAATGACCTCTTGAAACTTTGTGACTGGATAATAAAAGGCCAAAGGACAATCAGTGCAAAAAAATATAAGCAGATGTCTACGGTGGGAAAAAAAAAAAATCCTACCTTTTCAGATGAAACTATAAGCTTCAAACTGACTATTATCATTCAGGAGCGAGATCTCTAGATTATGATACACAGTCTGGGCTGTTGCAACTGCTTCCAAGTCAGTCCTGTTTGTTTGTTTTCATTGTTTTCATACAAGTTAGATTGTTATTTCAAAGCCAACCTAAAACAAAGAACTCGCTGGCCGCTGCATACCACATCCTTAAGAGTCCGAAGAATGTGCAACTCAGCTATTTACAAATTTATTATCCTGATCTAACATGGACATTCATGCCTCATTGCTTTCCAGTTACCAAACTGAATTGTAATTAAAAAAAGTACAATTTTAGCCTGCAAATAGCATAGCTAAAAAAAATATTATGAACACAGAAGAAATAAGCTAAAAATGTTTTGGAATTTAAGTTGTCTTGCTAGAAGAGAAGCACAGCATGAATGCTACAGACAGCTTCCTATCTTTATTTCGGAAAAAAAGGTAGGAGGGAACATGGCTTTTCTATAGGAACCTTTTGTGACGTGATTCAAAGAAAAATTTAAAGGGTTTGGAAATGCCAGATTTGTTTCCTAAACCCCAGAGAGTTAAATCCCTCAATTACCTCCTGTCTTCATTGAGAAGGGCACACTGAGATCCCGAGCTTTTAACACAACACTAGGCAGAAACTTCCTTTATAACACAATCCTCGCTTGGATCCAAAGAGAAGAACAACAATAGTGACAAGACAATTGAAAACAACAGGACTAGGCAAAATTCAGCTGAGGCAAGGGAATGTGTGAGGAGGAAGAATCCAGCTGTAACAAACACCCTGCCGCCGAGCCCTCTGCCTCGACTGGGGAGGGAGTCGATGGCTGCTACCATTGTTCAGCATGATATGATAGATGTGCTAGCACTCAAACAGCAGCAAATGCCCTGCAAGAGCATTACAGAGAATCTTGGTACAGCGCAGTTTAAAAAGCAGCAGAAAATCTAGCCACTGAAGCCCTTGAGGAAAATTCTCCTCACGCTATTCTGTGTGGAAAACCACACAAAACTTAAGATCAACAGAGCTCCCAAATCACCTACTACCAGCTCTTGTCTACTACAGTTCAATGGTTTCACGCACATACCCTAGCTGCGCTTCTCCTGTTTCTTTTTATTCCAAACAGCTTTAACGGCAAGTTTGGGGTTTCTTTTTATAATTGTTCATCATAGTATCCTCATTCTTTTACTAAGCTTAAAGGTAAGAATCCACATGCTGGTGCCAAACCTGATGCTTGCTTAAGAGAAGTTTGCACACAGATAAATCTTGGATATGCAGACAATTATTATCATTTGCCTCTTAGAAACTAACGTACTGGATTCTGTACTTCAGTTGGAGCATAGAGAACAATACTATGTGAAAATCAGGTGTATTTGTGGGGCACGGTGCATCTCAAGTTCCTACAGAGACTAATACAAATAGTCTCCATTTTGATGTTACTGTATAATTTGGTACACACGTTCCACACGTGAGACAGTCCGAGCTGACGGTGCACGCTGTTCCCACCAACTTTGCAATCCTCTACAAGGGTGTAAGCCAGAGAAAACTTTGGCCTTGTTGGTGCGCCACTCGCACCCATACAGTTTAAGAAACGCACCGGAACGTCTCGGAGCAGAATCAGATCCTAGAAGATGAACTAGACAAACACATTGCAAGCGTTCCCAAAAGCACACGTAGCTACATTAAGAGATGTTTTCTACGTCTGGAAGACACACAAACATATGATGCAATTCTTCTTCTGGTATGCAGCACTAACCAACGGACCGAGTTCTCAGGTGAGGAAGCACTGTTCAGCCTGAGCGCTACATCTCTTCGGTAGGAACCGAGTGACGCCGGCTACTGTAACTTTACAAAGATGCGCCCCAAGTGGGTGCCAGCTCCCGCGCAAGAAGAACGCAAACGTACCATCAAGCTTTACGCGTCAAAACCTCTCAACGTGAAACGCTGAGGTTCCTGCTATCCGTAAGCAGGTATGCACTCCGAAGAAATTCAGGATTTGAGCCGCCAAGACAGCCAGACATTGGAAACACTGAAGCAAGTAGCCTTGGCAGACCTTTAGCTTCTGTACGTGTATTTGTGAAAGCCGCTTCCTTACCACAACAGAGCTCCTGACAAGACCTTTTTCACCACTTGCCATCCCCTGCGTTGGAGGCGGCCAGGCAGAAAATTCTGTCTAGTCCTTAGTGTGGGCCTGCGGTTCTCGCTTTACTTTGGTGCAGAGAAGTATTTCAGCTCATAACTACTATTTTGCGAAAGACTGCAATCCTTGATGTACTTCAGAGGAGGAAAGCTGCTTTGTTTTTCACTTAATATAGAACGCCCAAATTTCAGCGCTTTGAAGATGCGTGTTCACATGACACATTAGCGGGAAGAAGCTGGAAGAAGGTGCAGATGCTTGAGCATCCCTGCCTTAGGCAAAGTTATACCAAAGGGAAACAGATTTCAAATTCTTTTTAAACCATTTCTTTTTTCTAGGTATTTAGCTCATCTTAGCTAGAGTTTGCTAAGATTTTTTTAATATCTATCTTGTCCAAAAGAAATGTGAACCAGCAGATTATGAACTGCAGGAATCCACAGGCAAATCCATTTCCCAGACTCTGGTTTCATTTGCTTGAAGATTACTAGCAAAATAACAAACCATCCCTCTAGAAAGGAAATACTTTCAGCACCTACTTAAACACATTTAATTTATTTATTCCAAGTATTTTCCCCAAACTACCCACAATTTATAAAGAAAAAAAAGTAAAAAGATGAGGACCAATTTATTCTTAAGCAAAGAATGTTGATTATTGCAACACACTTCCAGGTGAAAAAACATTTCTGCTAGTGTAACAAATTCACTGCCTAGAGTAGAAAGCTACCCAAACACACCTGGACCTCTTCAAAAAACATTTAATATTGTATTAAGAACATGAAGGACATAACACTTGGAATTATCAAAAACTGCTCGGGTTTGTATGCTACTTGGGGGACAGCTTTCACGCACAGTGAAATGAATGGTGCCTGGATATAAATATACACCACTCAAGACTTGTATTAGGTATTTGTTCAGCTACTTAGTTTTTTCAGAAGCCTATGTCATAGCCTGTATAGTGAAGGCTAGAAATCCTTACTTATTCTTTCCACGTCATATTTTGATTTGCTGGAAAGCACGTATATACTCTTATTTCTGTGAAATGTCAGTCGGAAATCGTGTGACCTACCAACTTGTTCCTCACTGTACCACTTAAAAATAAATTAAAAAAAAACCAAACCACAAAATAAAGAGCTCACTGCAGTACAATCTTAAAATTCTGCCCAGTGATGGACAGAAAGATGGAGAAATCTTCTTCCAATTTTCCCAATTCTGGACTAGACAATTTAAAAGAGACAACATATTGTCCTTGCCTGCAGCCATCGAGGCTTCTCTCCTTCCTTTGGCCTTGCCGTCTGACTTCTGCAGGACCAAAGGCACTAAGCGACCCAAAACTTTCGGCACTCGTGTGCCCAGTATTAGTATGTAAATCTTAATGTTATATCTTCAGCCAAACACATCCACATAGATGTTTTTGTTTCCCTGCCAGATTTAGGAAATTTCATATACATTTCTCAATGCATCTGACTTCACACATCATAAACAACCAGGAGAAGTCTGTTGAGGGAAACAAAAATTCATCGTTTTCTTGCTCGTGACGACCCACATGTCTCCTATGCCCACACTCGAGAAAGGAAGTTATTGCTTTACCCGTTCAAGAGGCTTCCACTGAAGACACCACTTGGCACGCCGATTTCCTATGGCGTCAGACGCACAAGGGAAAGCAGAAAGAAAGCGGCCACTAAACTGATCTCTACAGTCTCAGATTGCTTTCTATGTCTTTTTCATTTGAGTGTGTAGCCATCACAAGTTTGGGGAAAGCCCAGAAAGAATGACTGGAGCTAATTTAAGTGTCTACTTAGGTCTGTGGAATCCCTAAGAAGCTTATGGATGCCTGCCCTATCCCACTCAACTTGGGGCTAATTAAACCAAAATAAGGACAGTCAATAAAGTGTCAACAATTATTTCTTTCCTTACGAGAACACACAAGAAAAGAAAAAAGTGGCATTACGGTTCCATGACCATTTACAGATTTAGAGTTGCTATCTGCACAAAAACAAAGACTGGAGGTAGGTGAAAGAGGTTTTGTTTTCCTAAAGAGAGACTGAGTTGCTAAGAGTGTGGAAAAACGCTAACCGAGACACAGACGTAGGTGGCAAGATATAACAGGAAATGCAGAAAATTTTAAAGTATCAGAAGGGAGAGAGTCCAGGATTATCAGCACCTAGCGCTGACACTACCAACTAGCACAATGCTAAAACTTAACCAACTAATTAATCTCCTAGCATCTTCTGCAAAATGTCGCTTTGTGGGTCAGAAGCAAATCTCAAGCCCGCTCCTTTCTATGGCTGGATCTCGGGAGTTTCAAATCGTGACAGAAGCAGAAAGAACTACCAGATCTCTATATCATCAGCAAACGACTGTCAAAGAGCCAGTCTTCCAACAAGAGTGGGAGTTGCATTTGTCTCCATCCTTCATTAGTCTGAGAAAGCACCACTTCACACTGAATTGTTGAGAAAGACATGCTGCTATTTTAACAGTAGAACAAGCAATAAAAATTCAGAGAGGGGAAAAACCTGGTCTCAATCCTGCTATTAGGTTTAGGGTCAGGAATGGGTCATCCTCCCCTCCCCACTAAGGTACTGGTTTAAAAGACTCCAAGGGAGGGTGTGGAGAAGGAGGAGAGAAACACAGAGAGAACAGGAAGATGTCCAAAACCGCTATTTTGCTGGGCCAGAAGGGCCACCGTGAAACATTCTTAAGGCTGTTCCAGTTTGCTCTGTTTACCCAATCTTGAATTACCGAGACATGTGAAAGCTTCAAAAAATTCAGCTCAGAGAAGCCTTCCAACATTGATATCAATCTAAATGTTATCTATATATTATGGGCTTATAAAAAGGGGGAAGATAAGAAAAGCTCAAAGATATCCGTGCCTTGGATTTTCTTGCACATTCTGCAATTCTTACGCATTCTGGTTGAGCCAAAAAGCAGACTGTCAGCCACATGACTCAAGCTGTTTGTCCTCTAGTCCCAGCAAGTGCTAAGAGCGCAGAGGCACGTTGATACGAAATGTAATTAACCATACTTTTTCCATAACATCACAGAAGAAAATTCTATCGGAGCTTAGTAATAGCTCTGGGGGAGATTTGGCGGGGGACAAAAACAGGAGTGGCTCTACCGTGTCCGCAGGGACTTGGCTCTTCAAAGCCTCGGAGGAAGTTAGCTGGTTAATTCACTGGAAATCAGGCAACGAGCTCCTTTCAGCACCTTTTGGCATTTCAGCCTAGGAACGAGTAGGTTCACTCCGTATTTTTAATGCTACCTAAAGAGCCACAAGTGTTTAAAACAGCTATCCCTCGATCCATCCTTGGCTGTAAGACACTGGCCCACCCAGCAAACTGAGAGCATCACACACTCCCCACACCCTTCCACTGAAGCAGTCTGACTCACTTGCTAGTACAGACTATACAAAAGTACCCTTCTCTACTCAGTGAAGTTATAGTCCATGTGAAAGCTGAAATTAATTTGTAAGCTAAAATGGGAAAGGCAGGTACTAATATCATGCCACTTTCCTCCAAGATCCTAGGATTATTTAGAGAAGGTCACTTCCTACACTCCTTCAAGAGTAAACAGATTCATCCCTTCCAGCATCCTCCCTCTGAAGGAGTATCCACACCTTGATTCATACAAAGAATCAGCCACACCTTGATTTATACAAAGAAAGTACTCTCAAAGAAATTTCAACCGAAAGGTTGTGATTTAACTGTTAAGAGTCTTCCCTGCAGTCACAGCAGAGTCCGTGAGGCATGCACTGGGTACGGAGCCACTCCAGCGCAAGAACCAGAGAGAAGATCTGAAGGAAGACTCAAACTGCAAATTCAAATCCTAGACACTGAATGAAGGCCTGCTTTCGGCAGATTTCTTTTTTCCTTTCTGTACACAAGAAAAGCCTTTAGACCATACACACACACATGTGAAAACCCCTAACCAACAATTTTGTTTTAAAGATGTTGCACTTAACATCATAGACATATAATTGCTTTGGGATTTGGCATTTCCTGCATCTCCAATCACTGAAATACTTTCAAACAATTAGGCTACCATTAAGCGCAGAGTC
>VYZW01045048.1:9174-24249 GCA_013401315.1 Balaeniceps rex | reverse complement strand
CTCCTCCCGCCGCAGCACGTCCCCGGAGCCGCGGATGCTCAGCTCCACCAGCTGCCGCCCCACCGCCTCGCTCTGCGGGAAGGAAAAGATGGGCAGGGAGCCCGGTTAGCGCCGGGACACCGGGGACGCGCCCCCCCGCGCTCCCGCCGCCCCCGGGCCACACCTCCGCTCCCAGCCGCGGCTACCCGCCTCTCCGCAGGGGCCTGGCCTGGCCCCGACACGCCGCGACCAGCGCAGGTGCCGCCGGCTGCGGTGGCACACGGGCAGGGCAGCGCTAGCGGGACCCTGCGGCGCTCAGCAACCGGAGAATGTAACTCGGGACAGGGAAGGCAGTCTCGTAACGCCTGCCTGAAATCAGCTGTGCTGGGCAGCCGGGAGCTGCTTATCGGCGAGGCTGCAGACACCCGCGGGCTCTGCCTTGCTCAAGTCTAACGAAGACTCGCAAGTAGGGCCACGATGAAGGAGCTCTGAGCGCCACCTCACCAGAGGGGCTTGGGTACTCGGGGCAGCTCATGCTACCACGGCCCCTGGCATCCCCGCGACTTCCCAGGCAGCAGCAAACAAAGCTCTGCAGCTGAAGCCCTGCAGTTTCTTGCCCACCTGCCTCTGCCTGCACCGCACCTAGGCCCCCGGAAAGGATATGCACTCCTCTTTTTATACCTCCAGCTGGAAACCGATTCCTGAGTTTAACGTCCCCGCAGGACAGTTGCACTGACAAGTTGAGCATTGGGGCAGGAGGCGGAGGAACTGGGGGTGAGACATTTCCTCCACCTGAAGCCAGGACACCTGATAAGCCCTGACAGGCAAAGCACCTCAGGAAATACCCCCTGCCACTTCCACCCCAGCCAGGAGCCCTGGCCAGCTCTTCCTAGGCTGACAGATTTGGTCCTGATTTCTTGAAGCCAAACGGGGACAAGTAGCTGCTTTCTGAGAACAAACCTGTAAGCAATACCACCTGCCTTCTAAGTGTGAGACAGAAAACCTTTTGCTGCTTTCCCTAAACTGTTTTCCACCGAGCAATGTGCACTATCATTTTCATATATCAAAATTTCAGCACTGAATATCACTGTGATGTGTTCGACCAAACACAGCCCTTGAAATGATTCAGCCTAAAAATCGTGCTTCGTAAGCACTGGACAAGATCTTCTTCCCAGTTTTGGTTAAAAACCGGACCAGCACTAGCTTGAAGCTGCCTCTGCACATCAAAGCGAGCCTTGCTGTCTTTATCTCACCTTATACCTCTAGACAGACAGGGTGTTTGGGGCCACGTTTTGTTTCTCTGGGTGGAGATCAACAGCGAACATTACAAAACAAACAACTGCTCACATGAAAGGCTTTCTGGTCCAGACCTGCGCTTTGAAGCTTGCTTGTGAGCAGACCCCTGTTTCTGCTAGCCCTGTTGCACTTCTCAGGCCGAGCAAGACACAAACACCACTGGCGTGCCCCTTCCCCCGCTTCACAGCCACACCGCTGCTGACTGATTTCAGCCCAGTCCGGGGGGTTTATCTGTAGGCAACACCTGTGCCACCTCCCTCCTGTGGGGAAAGCTTGCACGGGGAGAAGCAGGACGGTTTATTCCCTCAGGATGCGGGTTTTAGCGATGAGACCCCTGCAGCTAAGGGACACCAAAAGCTTCACAAGCTCACAGCGTGCCTGACTCCCCTCCGGAGCTAACTATTGACCTGCCACCGCCGCCGCTCAGACCTCTCCCACCGTGGCCGGTACCTCCCAGAGCACATGCCCGGGGCCCACGAGGGGGGGCTTCCGCAGCGGGGCGGGCGGGGGCGGCCTACCCCGCCTGCCCTCACCGAGGGAGGCCGGGGCCAGGCGGGGAGCCCCGGGGCGGTATCCCGCCTCCCACTGACCTCCAGGTACCACAGGTCCCGCGCCGTCACCTGCGACTCCAGGTACTCCTCGTAGGTGCGGAACGGCCGCGGGATGGGGGGGGCGGTCGCCGCCATCCCGCCCGCGTCTGTAGCAACGGCGGGCGGCGGCGCCAGCGACGGCGCAATGGCTGCGGCNTGGGGCTCGAGAGGCCGCGCGCCGCGGCGCTGCGGGATGGGGGGGCCGGGACCGGGAGCTGCGTGGTTCTTTGCTTTTAGGGTTTTTTGGTTGCTTTGGGGATTATTTTTTGGGGGTGGGGTTTTTTTGGGGGGCTGCTCATCAGAGCGCTGCAAACCGGCCACCGTGCTGTTGGGCGTGCGGGCGCAGGGGCTGGTCGCGGCCCCTGCTGCACCGTTGCGTGGGGTCAAAGGGTTGCGAAAGAGGTGTCGGTGCCACCGCACGTGCAAAAGCAAATCCAAGTGGGAAAAACAACCCACCCTGCACCCCTGTTCTCCCCCAGCCCCGTTAATGCGAGCACCTGCAGCCTCCGCTGGAAACCGCCGCAGGCCCAGCACGCTGTGCCTCATACTTTTTAAGGCATGTGGTTGCCTCATTTTTGGCCACTGTTCAGTGCAGGTTTTTTTGGCCATCCTACTTAGGAGAAGTGCAAATGAAGTCTTAGCGGCGCTCTGTGGGAAGACGGGGGACAGCGTGGCACATCTGCAGCCGACTGCCCGACAGCTCCTGCACGCGTGGCAATGGGCTCTGCTGAAGGGCCCTGAGCTGCGACGTGCTGCGATCCGGGAGGGTAAGACCTAGGCAAACATCGCTGGGGATGTGGAAAATGATGCACCTCTGCAGGGATGTCTGCAGAGATTAAAAACAAGATGTGATGGGGAGAGGGGGAACGTGAGGGCTTTTTTTCATTTCAGAATTTTAACAAATACACCCAGCAACACAGAGCTGGGGCACGGCCGGCAGCTCAGTGCACTCCCCTGTGCTCACTGCATCCCCTTTCTCAGCTCCAGATGGATTTGTGCCTCCTTTGAAGGCCGCACTTGCTTGGAAAGGAATTTGGGAATCCCCTTCATTTGTTCCATTTACCAGCTTTTTCACCCCAGCACCACATGGTAGAAGAGAAAAAAAAAAAAAACAAACAAACGCAAAACAAAAAATGACAGACCATACCAACCCTCAACTTCTCAAAATATGTGGGGTTTGAGCCAATGTTTTCCCCATCGGGACATAACTTCAGTTTGGAGTTACTCCCTCGGGGGGAAGACGCCAACAGCGCAGCCCATGGCAGCCACTAACCTGGCCTGCCCCAGGGAGCTCATGGCGAAGCAAGCCAGCTGGGGTACAACACCAGCTTTGCAGAGCAAAAAGGCAATCAGGTACTCCCAGGAGACTTCACATTTGTTCCGACACTTGCTAACGTCGTGCTTTGAGCTGAGCTTCCAGAGGCACCGTGTCTCTCCCCGTGCAGTACTTTGCCTAATCAACATCTGAGACTTTTTATATCTGCAAAGCCTGCAGGAAGAGATGACTCAGAAAGCAAATGGGAGAGGAAAAAAGGGCGAATTGTAGGTATTGGTCCACATTGTGCAATCATGCCATTTTTAGCCTTGCTGACAAAGAGCTCGGAGGCATCGTGCTGGTGTCCTAGGATGGTGAATTTCATACATCCGTGTTACCTTCATACAGCCTGGCTCCCTGGCTGCCACCCACTGCTGGGCTTCTACCAGCCTTGCTCTCAGCCTGCTCCGTGATTAAAATGGTCCCTCACCAAAGGCCACCCAGGCAGCCGATGCACAACCCTCCTCCCTGCTTGCTTCCAGCAGCCAGACCCTCCCATGGTCCCCAAATGCAGAACCCCTTCCCCAGCATGCCCCGCTGCCCTCAGCACCCCAAAAAGAGGGGTAGGAAAGCCCCCTGCTCTTGATTTTCCACAGTGTTTTTCCTCTGTGTGCCACAAGATTTAAAGGCAGTATGAAGAGCTTTTATCTAAAATAAGTACAAAAATCTGTTTAAGAGTCCAGCAATTAGTGCTGTTGCTGTTAAAGCCCAGGTGATAAATCCACTTGGATGAAACAGGAGCGGCTGACAGGATAGTTTATGTCAGAGTCAGAGCTGCAAAGCCAGAGCCAGAGCCTTTCTTCTTTTCCTGGACTGTCACAGCAATTTTCCCTCCCTCGAGTCACAACACTGAGCATACTCTTGCTCTCCTCGATTCCACAGGAGCGATGCTTCCACAGCATGGAAGACGAAGCGCTGCCGACAAGCAGGAAGGAGGAAGAGAAGCATTTTGGTCTCGCATCCTTTCTCCCGGTAAGTCCCCAGCTGCTGAAGGGCAGCGGAGGCTCCCCCGTGCCTTGGAAGCAGGACGGCAGGAGGCTCTGGGCTTCTGCTGCAGGTTTTGGGCTTCTCGTCCTGCTCGGGGAGCAGCTGGGCAGTGCAGCGTGGCCTCTGCTCCGCTTGCAAAAACAGTAGGCAGAAAGGTTTAAATGCAATCAACAGCTGTAAATAGAAGTGGCTTACTTCTATTGTTTTATTGTTGGCTTAACAACAAAACTACTTTTGAAATACAAGAAGCATAACACACTGGAGAGGTTACTTTTATTCCTTAAAAGTCTCTCAAGTGTCCACAGGCTATTTTTAAATTTAATAGAGGTATTTACCCATTTTTTAAATGCCTTCAGTCTCCTCCTGATAAGCAAATCTATTAATTTCCTTGCAGAAGAGTGGCCAGAAAGGAACAGGAAAGATTTGTCAGTCCATGCCACTTAGATTAACTTGCATGAGGCTCTCTGCTGAGGTTGCTAGCGGGCTGCTGTCTGCCCTGACACAGACCTCTTCATTGCAATAGGGCAACAGCATTTTAATAATTACTGTAATATTAAAGCACCAGCCTCCCCCCGCAGCTTCCCGCGCCTGCTGGCGCCCCTCAGCTGCATTCTGTGGGGCTGCTCCTGGCTGCCAGAAACCCCAGGTAAAACATCAGTGTTCCAGCAGCTGCCTTCGGCATGCAGCGCCGCAGCCCCCACGTCCCTTGGGAAACGGGGTGCAAAAGGGGAAAGCACCTGCACCCCCTCCACCCACCCCAGTCATCACCCACCTGTAGGGGAGCACAGGTTTCACTGGTCCCCAGAGGGAGGAGATGCCCAGGCTGCTTCCTCAGCCAAATGTCACCCGGCAGCTCTGAAACACCATAAATGCCCCTCTTGCCTCAGTGGGAACAGCAAGGGGAGTCAGGAGAAACACGGTTCAAACAGACCCACAAGCCCGAGGTGACAGCAGTGCTCATCCTCTGCAGGCACGGGGGCTGCAGGAGGGCTGGCTCAGGGGGACCCCAACTGCCGGCAGCACCCCTCCTTCCTCTGGTGAGTCCCAAGGGCGACGTGCTCACACCGTGGCCCCCCGCGCTCCCGTCCCTCCCGGCAACCGCAACAGAGCAAGCAGCACTTCCCGGTAGTTGCTATGGCAAACACTGGATGCTGCCATCGCAGCTCAGTTCGGGATCAGTTTTTGCCTGGAAACACACAGATCAAAGCATTTTTTTGTTATACAGGCTAGTTATCGACAAGAATTTTCCTTAAAATAAGATTAAAAAAAATACCTTTTCCCCTCTGAGGAAAAACAGTGGCAGCAAGGGACCGGCACATTTGCTCCTCTCTTACCTGCCTGGGGAGCTCCAGGCACCCACCTGGGGCTGGGGCTGGCACCCTCCCACACGGCTCCTGCAAATGTTTTCATTCAATTAGTTCATTTAGGTGGCCCCATGCTTCACTGAGCATTAATTACACCTAATTGTGCCTGGCTGCTGAACAGCAGATAAGCAGCCTTGTTTGAATTTTTTAAATTCGTGGTCAGGCTGTCTCGCTGGGAATGGCTGGGGCGCACAACGCGCCCCTGTTTGGCTTGCACTCTGCTGCTGTGGACTCGGGCCCCAACAACTGCCCGAGAGGAGCCATGGGGAGGTTTGTCTCGGCACACGGTATGCAGAGCACGGCATACAAAGGAAGCACGTGCACCAATTTTGCTCCGCTCTACCCTGTCGCCGATACCACGCCAGCCAAACTCTCAAAAACACACGTAGCGGCTAATTCCCTTCAGGGGAAGAAAAGAAAAAAATGCACGGACAGCAGGCAGTCAAGAAGAGATTACACAACCAGGTTATAAATGAAGCACGATTATATTTTATTCAGGCATCCCCATCCATGCCCACACGTGGGGCCCGCGCACCCTCGTGCAAAAGCATTTGCTGCCACGTGGAGCGGATGCGTCCGGCCAGGGGCTGCCCAGGACGACAACGGGTGAAGAACCACGATTTCAATGGAAATAACCATTTGTACCACGATCAGATTTGGAGAAAAGGCTCGGCAGTGCCTCCTGCCCTCATTATTGCTGCTCAAAACTCGCAGGGCTCAGGTCGGGAGGGGTTTTGCTAACGCGAGCCCGCGTGGGCTCCTATTAAGGCTTAACTGGTGAGGTTCGATGCTACCATTTTCTGTACGTATGCAACACAGCTAAATGCTGATTAAAAACTCCATACGCACAATTACTCCACAGATAACACCACAACAGAGAAACGATTCAGCAGTCAGGGCCACAGGACAACCTGGGTGGGAAAAAACACTTCCGAAGGTACAAGTAGCTGTAACAGCATTTATTGCCACATCACCACGCTTGCTATAAAATAAAACCCTTTCCCCTCCCTCTGCAAGTGTATTGTGAATGATAAAATAAATCAGCAGTGCAAACTGTCGGAAGAAACCGGCGGGTACCCGGGCCCAAAGGCGTCCCCGTCCCCAGGGAGCAGGGGCGTGGAGGGGCTCCCCCCAGCCGCTCCCTGGGAAGGGGTCTCGGTGCGGCTTCCTCCCCGTGTGAGCAGGAACGCCACGGGGCCGGGGCAGAGGTATTTTAAACAGACATCGAAGCCGTACTTTGATGGACAGGAGGAGACTCACTCCTCCAGCTGTCCAGGGAAGAACGGGAGAGACCACCAGGAACAGGGCTGCAAACAGCCACCCTCCCCAAGCCTGCAACCCTTACAAAAAAGGAAAAAAAAAAAAAAGTCTATTATTGCCAACGAAGAGTTTTAAGACCCCCTTGCACCACAGATAAGGTGAATGAATTTGTTGGGCTTGGGCTTGTTTTGCTGTGGAAGGGAGGCGCTGGTTTGTAAGAGAAGGGGAAAGGGCAGACCTGGATATACAGTGTCTGAGGTACGGTCGGAGGAAAAAAGTGCAGCAAAAAGGAGACACAAAAAAAAAAAAAAACGAAAAGGAAAAAAATGCACTTCATAGGTTGGCTCTGAACATATCTCTTGTATGAAAATGATTGTCAGAAGAGTCACTAGTGAAAATAAGGTAAGAAAATATGTTCGCCATAGAGGTACCTTTCTGCTTCTTTCAGCAACAGAAAATTAACCCGAGGTCCATCAAGCGTTTTCTGCTCACCATAGGAATACTCTTTGGAAAGCCCAAGTTACGTCGTCCCAGCGCACGCCTCCAAGGATGCCATCTGGTTTGCAGGGTGAAGAGAAGACCCCGAGCCCAACACGGCCACCCAGAGCCTCCCCCCGTCTGTCAGGGGAGGGGGGACGCAGGTCTCCCGCGGGGTCACCCCCAAAAGCTGCCCAGGCGCCCAGTCTCTCCTGCGCCAGCATCCCCGCCACGGCGCACTACCCGAAGCGAAACTTCAGACGGTACTTGACGGGGCCGGGGTTTTTCCGCGGTGGGGATGGGGCGACCTTCGGTTTCGGTGGCGGCGGGGGCTTCTTTTCGGGGAGGGTGACGGTGAAGGCGAGCTCAGGGGGCTGGGGCTGCCGAAAACGGGGGAGGAAGTGTGTGGAGACGTGCTGGGGCCGGGCACGGGGGCTGCAGCCCCGCTTGGCTTTGCCCCGCTTGTTGAGCGCCACGTACCACTGGCGGCCCGAGCGTGGGCTGCGGTGGACGGCCGAGGCATAGGTGTTGTAGCTGTTCTCCTGGAAGCGCTCCCGAAACTGGCAGTCCGCCGTGAACCGGGCCTGTGGGGACAGAGACGAGAGCACTGTTAGCAAAGGGCTGGTTTTACCCATCCCCTGCCCCGCGACGCTTGCTGGGTTTTTAAATCTCCCAAAACCAGGTCCAAAGGGGCGAGCAGCAATACAGGGCACCTGGGAAACCCACTCAGAGGCTGCCGGACACCCAGCAATTTGGAAAACCCCCAACACAGATACTTTCAGTAGCTGCTTGCCAGCTACTGCGATTTTGGACTTTCTTGGAAAAAACAGGCTTGGTCTGCCCCAGCAGCAACGTTCCTCCCCACCCCGGCTCTCCTCCTGCCCTTCCCGCCGACAGGAGGGAGGACGTGGCTCCGCACCCCCTGCGCTGCAGCACCGCCGAGGACCCTGGGCTTGACCCGCACTCCATCTCCGTTCCCACCCTTGCACCCCTCGCTTGGGCACTGAATCATCACTTAATAATCTGGAAAGGCAATTTGCATGTCGATTTTCATTGCTTCACTGAACATGGCTTTGATTGTATTGTTTTTTTTTTTTTTCTTCTTCTTCATCTTAAATGAACTCGGGGTGTTTTGTCCCTTTATAACCTGAAGAAATTACCTGCAGCCCAGGAGCATTGCCTTTTATAAACAGGGCAGCCACGCTGGCTCCCAGGTGGCCGAGGGGAAAGGCTTCCCAGGGCCCGAGAGGACAGGCTGAATGCTGCCCGTAACAGCTCCTTCTTGTCGTCAAGGGGCAGGAGGGGGATGGAGAAAAAAAAAGCATGCAGAAATACAAAAATAGAGCCATAACGCCCCAGCTATGTACCCACGGTCCTGGGACGCCTGGCTCCAGTCTCCAGCCACCCCTCTGAAATCCTTGACCACGCTTCAAAGTGACCATGGGCATGGTACCTGGTGCCCTGATGGCTTCTCCAGTGACGCCTGGGGCACCACGGCCCGACTGCAAAGCAATGCTTCAGAACTACTGACGT
Source organism: Balaeniceps rex (assembly GCA_013401315.1). Taxonomy (NCBI): domain Eukaryota; kingdom Metazoa; phylum Chordata; class Aves; order Pelecaniformes; family Balaenicipitidae; genus Balaeniceps; species Balaeniceps rex. Next base: position 15,448 of record VYZW01045048.1, on the reverse strand, counting down.
GGAAGGGATGCAGAGCTCTTTAGCTTCAAAACACCCAGCAGTGGAGAACAAGACAGAACCCCCAAGCAGTGCTACATAACCACACAGACGGCCCAAGTGGCAGGGATCATTTTTAAACTCCTAATTTAACCAGAGGAGTTGAGTCCTACAATACACGTGACAGAGTCCCCGACCTGCAATACATTTTTTTTTTTCACTCATAGCACTTAGAATTGTCTCCTTCTGTTCTTGGCTCGAAAGAAACATCACCTTGATGACTCATTTTTGCTTTCCCTATCTTTTATACATCCCCAATGCTGCATCGCCCACGCATGAGTATTCATCTTCCCGAGGCAAGGCTTTGCTGACCCCTCGTTGCTCTTTGAAGCCCGGACACGCGCAGCAGCGCTCGGGCAAAGCACCCCCACGTCAGCCTTTGCACAGGGAGGTTTTAGGATTGACCCAGGCACCGATGCACACCTGAAAGGGTGCTTGACACAGAAGAGACCCTGCCAGGGCCCTGAAACAGGCCCTGTCTTTCCCCACGGGATTTGGGCAAATGGCAAGAGCAGGCTTTTTTGGCGTAGGAGGTGAAGTTGGCTGCCCTGCCCTGGGCATCGAGGCTGGCCGTGGCCGAGGACCTGATACTGCCATCGGCTCCAGCGGGCTTTGCAAGCGCTGCTGGAATAGGAGAAGATGCTCGTGTCCCTGCTCATACGTATCCCCGTACAGACAGGTCATCTCACCGCAGCTTTGCTTGTCGGTAAGCCAAATCAGCATTTCCAATCTGACCCGGCGTTTCTGGGGCAATGCCACCGCTCACCCGCTGCAGCAAAGGGAGGTGGCAGTAAGAGGGCTGCCCAGCTCCCCGTTGGGAGCATCACAGGAAAAGTTCCTTAAAGTGTTTTTGGGGGAACTGCTCCCTAGGAGTCGGAGTAGCGTCCCCTCCAAAGTGGGATTTGGGGAAGTGTGGGGGGTCCCCAGCCCTGGACACGGAGGGATGCCGTGGGCTGCTCCCGCTGGCGGTGCAGGGGAGGAGACCCACAGCCAGCGCGCACGGAGAGAAGCCCTCACCCCCGGACGGCAAACCTCCCCGGGAACCACGTCAGCTGCTGCTGCGCCATCACAATGACAGGCTTGCCCACCTCCCAGCCTCTCAGCTCAGCAACTGCACTCTTTCAGCCAGGGAAAAGGCATTTTTCCCGGCACAGGGCAGGCAGCGCGGCCGCAGCATGCTGGCTGGCCGTCGGATTTGTTCTGCAGCAGCTCCAGAGACAATCACGAAGAGCAATCTGAAAGTCAATTAAATTTCAAAATCCAATTCAACAGATATTTGCCCCAGTGAGGACCACAGCGTTTGGTCAACTCGGAACAACTCCTGAGAAAGGAGAATTACCTGAGCCCCCTGCGGGCAAATCTCTCCTCTGGGGTTCGTGCCGGCCCCTGCCAAGACCGACACCAAACCCCCTCCTGCCCGTTCCATGCTAAAAATGTACAAAGCAGGGACTCAGGATTTAACAATCCGAAGAAGAAGCCATCTGTGCACGCAACTGATAATTGCCGGGATTACTGTCATTTTCTGAAGCCGGTGCCTCTAAAAACGAACCGCTTGGTAATTTAATTAAGTTGCCATCAAAAACAAAAAGAAGGAGGGCTGCTGTAAAGCACCGAGCTGGGATAAAGCCGGGCCTCGAGAGCCGGTTTCGAAGGAGCCTGAATCCCTGCAGGAATGACTTTTATCTGTGGTTCAGCACAAAGTCACCGGCGTGACTCCCATATCAAAGCGCTGCCCTGAGTGACGGGCGCAGGACGCGCTTTGTACTGCTCAAAACTCATTAGGCCATGAAATAACTTTATCCTGCCAAGGCAGGAAAGAACAACAGATGCTGGGTTTGCATTATCGCTGTTATTTAGCCCAGCAATCTTTAGACATTTGGGTCAAGTTTCTACAAATTCACGGCTTTCATCCGAGTGGGGCATCGTGTGTCCTCGCCCCCCGCTCTGACCCGCCTAATTGAGGTCCCTCTCCAGCACTGCCCCCTGCGTGCCTACAATTAACCATACACCGGCGAGGTTTGATTTAATTTCTGCCTGCGCCAGGGCATAAATCAACGCTTCAGCTCGAATAAGGGGCCCATTGTACTCCGTGAGGGAGGGGAGGCTCTAGAGGGTCTGGGGATCACGCTCCGCCCGTTTCCCCTCTCCTCTCCATCCTTTACCTTTCCACTGCTCTTCTCCTGCTCTGCCCATTTCCTGCCCCATCTCCTTCCCTTGTGTTTTCCTCCATGCAGCCATTCCCCCGTTCCCGCTCCTACTTTTTTTCCTAAAATAAGCAATCATGTGCTCACCCTTTAAGCATCATTAGGTTTCAGGAGCAACACTTCAATAAGACTCAAGGGAGAGAGAGGCTAGTTCATAAATCTCACTCCAAGGCGATCTGCGGGCCCGGGCAGCGCAAGCACATCAGTAACATCCACTTTGCGACTGTGAGGTTTGGCTCATGACCACGGGGCAGGCAATTGACTTTTCCCTCTTCCAGGCTATCAGCCCTGAGCGGGCTCCCTGGGAACAAACTTGGGTGGCAGGTTATGCAAGATGCTGCCTTAAAATTGCCCTTCTTCAGGTGTTGCGTTTATACACACCTCTAAAAGATGACGACTTTCATGTTAGCACAGTAGTTACTTTCATCTGTTTAAATGATCTCTAGAACTAACAGGAAAAAATTAGGAAGCAGCATCTTGAAGTTGAAAGAAGAAGTGAAATCAACTTATAGGATTCGTTCAATGCAAAAAGCCTGGGAAAAGCACAATTAGACCTGCAGGAAGCCCAACCTTCAGGAAAACAGCCTGCAGAAGCAAGAGCTACTGGGATTTTTCCACTCCAGCTGCAACGCTCCTGCACGGGCTGGACCTCACCTGCCCGAAACCCTGCATGCATCCACACGATCTCACCAGGGGATATCTCTCCCCCACGGGCGAAGCCAGACAAAACTCCGGGGTTGCAGCCCCTTCCCTGTGCGTGCACGGGTGCAGGCGGGCTCCCGGCACCACGCGTGCCGCTCTCCGGGAGACATTTGGCTAAAACCGTCTGCGCGATCTGCTGCAGCAGTTGCTAAAAATAAATGCTCAAAGAACAAGTCCTTTTGATGCAAATACCCAACTGCAAAAAAAAAAAAAAAAAAAAAAAAAAAAAAAAAAAAAAGCACTTTTCTTGGTTAAATGCAGTAAGTAGGGATATGGGCTTCGGGATTTTTGGCTCCACCTGTCCCCTATCTGTCTGTGCGGTGCCAATGCCACCCAGCGCAGACCCCTCCCGGCAGCCGAAGGGGCTCGGCATGCGGGGGCCCTGCCCAGGAGCATCGCTGCTGCGTGCACGTGAAGGTGTCACAAGGCCTTTAATAAACAATACATACTGATAAGCGGGGGGTTTACTTACACTTGCATGGAGTTTTCCTTTTTTTGACATCGCTAAAAATTTGTTGCTGAAAACTCCTCGTATTCCTACAATCCCCTGAGACACAGCAAATATTTCCAAAATACCTAGGATGACAGAAATCCCAAAATAAATCACAGTTCTTTTCACATCGGTGTGACAAAGAGAANAGATCTTAAAAAAAAAAAAAAAAAAAAAAAAAAAAAAAAAAATCAGTCTCATAGGTTTGCATTTCCTCTCCACATGACCCTGCTCCTCAGCTGCTTGGATCCACGCAGCACTCCTGCTCCATCCCTCCGCCCTGCAGAGGGACCCGCATCGACTCTGGGACGGCTACAGGGTGGTGGTGTTTTGTTTTTTTTTTAAAAAAAGCTGTGTTTTAGAGGACAATTTCTGACTTGGCTGCGACAGAGCAGGTTCACCCCTGGGGAAATCCCTCTCAAGTGTGGGAAAAGCCCCTCGTGCCTACAGCCAGCCTGCTGAGATCAGCGTTGCCCGTCCTCCTCCCGTACACGCCAGACTCTGGAAATAAAGGTGTCACATACACCATTTGGGGCTAAAAGTAACAATAATTGTTTCTTAGGCCCCTCCTCACAGCAGGACTTGGGGAGCGGGGCACTTTGCAGCCCAGCCATGAGAAAACAAGATGTTTTCCCCTCAAATGGGTACTTTCTGAGAAGGATGGGGCTCTGACCCCTGGCAGGGCATGCGTGACCTATAACTCATCTTACAGAAGACCTTCGACCTCCGAGCATCGTTCACCAACAGCACCAACACATTCCACTTCCCCACACAGCGCGGTGTCCCCCCGGGCAGAGGAAAGGTGGCAGCAGGGGTCAGGCATCCCCCCAACGCCCCCACCAGCTGGGGGGAGCCAGGGTAAGCACCACATCACCAACGTGCCCTTCCCACCCTGGGAAAAAAAGCATTGCTATGCCCAGCTGCAGCCCTGGGGTAGCCCCAAGGGGGTCTCGGTGGCCCCAGCCCCAGAGGAAGGAGCCCACGAGAGCACCTCGCCCAGCCCCAGCGAAGGGCCGCGCGGATTAACGTGCCGAGAGCAAACATGAAGCTGCCGTTAAATCCCTGAGGCCAGGGGATCAGATCACCACTTCCCATGTTTATTTTAAGGAGGAAGCGCAGCTCCCGGAGGCACCCAGGTCCTGGCACAGAGGGCCGGGGAGCATTTTGGGGTCTGGTGGGCGGCCCCTCCTCACCCCACGTGCCCCAGCAGTAGTGACTGCCAGGAGGCATGGGGTTGCACAGCCACGCTGCAACAAGGCACATGCCCTCTCCAGCATGCTCCCTGTCCTCGAGGGCACCCCAAAACCTGCTGGCCTTTGCGGGGGTGGCCGTGCAGGCTGGGAGACATACTCCTGGTTATTGGGGGGCCCTGGGTCAAACCCAGTTTCCCAGGGGCCAAAGCTGGGGTTTCCCTAACAAACGCCAACTTCTTCCCCACGGGGGACGGCTCCTTGGGGCAACACCCTGGCACGCCCACCACCAGCACATGCCCCCCGCCAGGGCTGGCTCTGCTCCAAAGCGCGGAGCTGGTGCTGCTGGTGTTGCCTTTCTGAGGAGAAAATCTCAGATTAAAGAGGAAGGAACTTCATACAATCCAAGTCCCTGCAAGACAGCTGTGGCATCAAAGGCTGCACACGTCTCACGGGGGAGAGCCCCTCTGCCATGCCGCTGTGGGACAGGGTCCGGTGGGGTCACGGCGCAGGCAGCCCCTCCAAACTCATATCTCCCAAAACAGCGTTGGCGTGGATGCCCCATTTTCCCATCCATCCCCTCTGCAGCCCCTAATCCCCTCCTGGCCGCATACCTGCACTGCTCCTCGAAACCCCAAGCAGGGTTTCTGGCCCCCCAACATCCCTGCCCACAGGCTGCCCTTCTTCATGGGGCCACGGCACAGACCAGGGCCCAAATTGTTCGGTCCAGGCCAGATGTGGCCGTTGCTCTGTGAGCACGCCTGACAGCTGAAGCCACGCGTGCTGCCAGGGTCACCTCAGGCCCAAGCCCTCAGGCTCTTTAAGTGATTTTTCATCCCCGCCTGCCATTTCATTCCCTCTTAACAGGATATCACGGCAACTCCGACCCGAAGGATAAGCCATGAGTTAGCACAGCTTTCTCTCAGGGGAACGTCAGCCTCAGTCCTATTTTTAAACTGAATATATCCTATCACTGTGCTGGAAGAATGAGAATGCAGAGGGATGGATGGAAAAGTTACACGGGGAAAGGATGGAAAAGGGGCACGAGGGAGAGCCCAGTGGCAGCATCCTCCCCCCCGGTACCCCGGCGAGGTGCTGTGGTTGGAACACGAACCTTGCGCCTTCACATGGATCCCCACAGTCTCGCTTCCTCAAGGTGGGCAAACCCCGTGGGGCGGCACTTCCCAAAGTGAGAAGGGCAGAGCTCACACTGTTCCCCGGGGCAGCATCCCACCCGAGGCCTCAGGGCACAGCACCCCCGGCATCCCCGGGCCCCAGCCTCCCAGGGCAGGCAGCACCCCAAATTCACCTTTCCCGAGGCCGCCTGGGCTGCAGCTCACCCCAGGTGAAGGCGGCAGAGAGCGCGGGGCTCAGTCACCCCAGAGGACACACCCCCAGGGATGGGGATGCTGCAGCCCCTGGGCCACATCGGGGGGAGCCCCCCACTGCCCCCCGCGCTGGGGCACGGCCAGACGCCCCCCGGCCCCCGCGACGACCCCCCCGGCACTCACTGAGCGGGCTTGCGTCGTGGGCGCCGTCCACCCGGCCGTCGGGGTGCAGCTGGAGGTGGAAGCCGATGCCCACCCGGCAGTACAGCCGGCCCCGCCGCCGCCCCGGGCGGCTCCGCGGGAAGCGGCTCGGCCCCGCCGCCG
>VYZW01045047.1:2501-14229 GCA_013401315.1 Balaeniceps rex | reverse complement strand
AACTTGGCGTTGAGTGTGGGGCAGGGTGTTTAAAGAAAAGAGGTGGGGAGGAGTTGTGGAGCTCACAGTCCTTTTCCTGCACTGTCTCTTTTCTTGCACCAGGTCTTAAGTTAGCTGCTGATCTTGCTAGACATGCCTTGGAGAACAGAATTGGGGTGACTGGTCAGCTGTTTATTGGCCCTTGCCACCTAGATGTCATCCTTGGCTGGGAGGACGCTGTCTAATTTCTCAGCTGTTCCTCCACAGTCACCACAGTAAGCTTGTTCAAAACAAGCTCAGGTAACTACCTGAACTGCTGCACGGAAGTGATAGCCCTGGCTGCTGCTCTCTGTTCCGGCTCAACAGGGTTGGCTGATGGGCACAAGGGTCCTGGGGAGGAAAAGATACTGCTCTTTTTCACTACCAACATGAATTGAAGGCAGAATGGGGTTAGTAAGGCAAGGGTTAAATGGGTCAATTTGAGAAATGCTGCATATGACAGCAGCAGCCAAATTAATCTTTAAAGTTAGACGTACTGTAGCTGCACGAGCTACAGTTGCTACAGTGCAGAAATACACTTGATGGATACTGATGGCAGTCTCCTACTGAAACTTTTTTGCTTCTGTACGTTTGAGGAATCCTCTTTTTTTAAGGAAAAAGTTGACCACCTCTAGTGCCTTAAATTGTGCAGATAGCATGCAATTAATTTTCAGTAATTTTTCTGACTTATGTGTTTGCTTATTCGGTTGCTTTAAGAATGAACAATAAAGCTTTGCGTCTGAATAGGGAGTGTACAGTTGTATGTTGCTGCTTGTAGAAAAATGGTGGTTCTTTAGAATGGTTTTTGAGATACATTTTACCTATATTAAGGGAAAATAAAAGATTTCGTATACGTGCAACTGTTTCCACTAGCGTGTGTGAGTGCGTGTATTTGGCTGACTGTTTTCTTCTGAACCAGTAGTGTTTTCTGAATATCCGGATTTCATTAGCAAATGGAGATGTGAAATAGCTGTTGAGATTTAAATTTTTTTCCCACCAGCTCTTCCCGTGGGTGTGCAGGATTGCAAACCGGTAGATGGAGCCCTGTGCCTTGAACAGGCTGGTGACAGTACCTGCAGCCTCTCTACCTGGAGAGCCAGACAGGAGAGGCTTCTTGAGCATGTATCTGTAATATGTTTTATTCGTAAGTAATAAATGAACATGGTTTTAAAATTAAATGTCTAGTATTAGCTGTGCGAGTCAAGGCAGTGACCATTGTGCTGAGAAGCTTAGGGACAGTTTTGCAGTGTTCACGGGGGGCAGGTGATGGGGTAAAATACCCTGATCTGTTCTAGAGTGCTGCAAGTATGAGAGCTTGTCTGGTATGCCATGCATTTTCCCTTTTCAGTTAATTTCTGAGTCAACTGCTTGTCATTAGGCAAATCTTCATTGAGAACATTGAAAACAGGGCCTGTGGGAAGCTTGTAAGAAACTTACAAAGCAGAAGCTTTTAAAATTTAAGTTTTGGGATTTGGTTTTGTATTTTTGTTTCTCACTAATGCTAACTGCTGATCCTTTTGAAACTATATTTTTGAGTATTGAAATTTGTTGAATAGTGCAGTTCATAAATTCAAAATCAGCAGTAGCTAATCTTGCATATTCCCCGTTTTGCAGTGTGTGTCCACACCCTGAGCCCAGTGCTGTGTTACACAATTCAACTAACTGATACAGTGGACTTGGTTTATCGACATTTGTGTGGGCCGCTTGTAAAACTGTGAAGAATGTGCAAGTTGCAAACAGCTTCCTTTAGAAATAAGTTTACCTGGTGCGGTTTATGTATGTAGACAAGTTACTCTAGTGTGAGAACAGTTCCTAAATAGCAAGGTGCTAATTTTATTTGAAAATGTCAGATACAGTTCTTAATTTTAAAGGGAGAAGGGAGGATAATGTTTTAGAGATAGTGAGTTTTTATTCTTGTTGTGGGGGGTTTTGTTGCATTTGTGCCAGTTAAGTATATACTTGAAAAATCTGCCAGATGAGGGTTATTCTGTGGTTGTAACAGGTACACAATTTGTATAACATATACCCTGCATTTCTTATTTGAAATTCTAGATGATTTAATGTTTGCATTTCAAAACAATGGGAAGGGTGTGTGTCCCCGGTGTTCTTGCTCTGACTAATATTTCTGTGCAGTAACACTCCTGTACAGTAGTTTATATCCCAAAAGAAAAATGAAGTCATTCTCAAAGCCTGCAGATTTGTCTGACTATATGAATACTGAGCTAAGTTGTAGTCTGAAATAATCTTTGGAAATGTGTTTCTGCCTGCTGTTCATTATGCATGTGAAACCGGCATTCAGATGTTAGGGAATGGGGTTAAAACTGAGATTGTGAAAGCATTTGTCAAAAATAAACTATTGAGTTAGAATTCTGCTGGAATGGTATAATTTTGTTTGCTTTATTTGTTTTAATGGTTAGTAGTCACTTTTGCGTATGGTTTGCAAAAATGAAATTATGGATTTTCTTTAACATGGCACATGGCAAACTGTAGTACAGCACTTCAGTCCTTCAAACCCAAGTATTTGTTGCACTTGGGAGAGGGAGTGCTAGACAGTATTCCAGCTTGTTCCTGTTTCAGTGCATTTAAAAAAAACAAACACAAACCACAACTATGCACATCCTTGTTCTTTGGAGGGAGAAAAGAAAAACTGTCACATGGTGGGTTGACCCCGGCCAGCAGTTAAGCACCCGCACAGCTGCTTGCTTGCCACCACCCCGGGGAGGATAGGGAAGAGAATAGGGAGAGCAGAAGTGGGAAAACTAATGGTTCAAGATAAAGACAGTTTAATAAGCAAAAGAAAAAGAAGAAGGGGGGGGGAACAAAAAACAAGTGATGCAAATAGTCATTCACCACCTCCGATGCACAAGCATACCAATGCCTAGCCAGTCTCTGAGCAACAGCTGCCTCAGAAGACAAACTGCACACCCCCTTCTTGCTTTATCCCAGTTTTTATTCCTGAGCGTGACGTTATATGGTATGAAATATCCCTTTGGCCAGTTTGGGTCAGCTCTGTCCCTTCCCAACTTCTTGCCCACCCCCTAGGCTGCTCTCTGAAGCGACAGAGTGTGAGGGGGAGAAGAGAAAGCCTTGATGCTGTGCAAGCACTGTTAGCAATAGTCAAAACATTGGTGTATTATCAGCACTGTTTGAGCCACAAATCCAAAACATGGCACCATGCAGGCTGTTATGAAGAAAGTTACCTGCAACCAAACCATACCCAGTACAAGTAGTAACTTTTCAATAGTAAAAATAGTCTATTATATTCTAGAAACTGTTATGAAAAGCATTTTGTAATTTCATAGAAGCATATATTGATGTTAGAAGCTTAGCTGGATATCTTAAATTTTTGAGGGAGGAACACATAAATTTCCATAAATATCATCTACTTCTGTTAGTGTCAATTTTTTATTATTTTAATAAATTTTTTTGAAGAAATTTGACTTCTATGCAGCAATTGGTCACTGCAGTGACTTTTGACATACGATTGAAGTTTCAGCATGTAGATTTGGCATTAACAATGTATCTTAAACCATCTTTGGATCGTTAGAGCACAATAGAGTGGTCATATTTTGTGTTCTTTGAATTTTTATTTAGTTACTGTCAGAGGCAGTGATATTAGCACAAAAAGGAAGCTGTAGAAGAATATAAATATTTGACTTGAGTGTTTATAAAAATAAGCCTTTTCCCTCTCCAGGGAATGGTTACAAAGTTTTAGCTCATGTTCTTGTTAAAGGAGCATTTTCTTTGGAGAAGGAGGGGGCTTTTTCAGGAAAAGTTTGGCAGTAAAGCTTTCAATGAAATGCAAGGTAGACCTGAAAAGACAAAATGTCCAGAAAATGACATTCTAATGAATGTTTGCCCTTGGAAGCAAGAGAAGAGCTTAATAATCTTGTATGAAATGTGAAATGAGTGGTAGAATCAACAGGGTGGGTTTACTGGTCATTAAAAGGTGGGGAAAAAAAGACAAGCCTTCATTAAACCTGGCCTTAAAATGTTTTTAAAAAACAAAAGACAGAAACACCAAGTCTTACACCTGCCAGGGCATGGAGGGCATCATGAAAAGATGAATGATAACAAATGTTTTTCTGTGCTTGATGCATTAGTTGAATTTGGCAGTTGCCCCAAAGAAAGTGGAGACCACCTCTGTGTGATTTCAGCATTCCTTATGTATCAGCACCTGATTCTTTTGAGAGCCATTTAGATTTTATGTCATGCCTGAAGCATTTAGCAGGGAAATGCGACACACGTTAAATAGTCAAGGTTGTAGCAGGGTCTGATGTTTTGACCCAGGGAAGATGATAGAAATGTAGAGCTAGCAATTGTGAAAAGCTCTGGGAAGAACCAGAGCTTCTAGGCTCTGGTTCCCTCTCTCTTGATCCGGAACATCTCAGGTGGTAACTGAAGCAGGTTAATTTCTTATTCTGATACAAGCAGAAGTAATAGATTTTTCTCCTGACAGTATAGGGTACCTCCAAGGCCTATTGATAATTGCCTGTAGCATGAGATTTCATCCCTACTAGAGTTGTTTTTTTTAACAGGTTACACTGAGTGGGGAAGGAGATTATGGGAATTGAGCACTTTAAAGAACTCCTGCAAAACACAGAACAAATCATCAGGTTGTGCAGAGAGGCTTGCAGTCCTCTGTATGGATCAGCTATAACACAGCAACTGATTGAAAAAGGTCTGTTGGTCTTCTGAGGTCTGAGTGGTTTCTGAGTGCAAATGGGGGCGGAGGCGGGACACCTAGACAACTGCAGTCTTACATGCAAAACTATTTTGACTGAGGTCCTTGAACTTTTTATGGCTTAAATTTGCACGGTAGCTGCAGGACTGGGCAAAGCTTTAATGTTCTGAGTTTAACGTTCGTTCAGACACAAAGCTCACTAGCTCTTAATGCAAGGCATCTTTCAAAATGCTAATTCTCTGTTCTGGCAGTAAAATACACGTGGTATATGCTTGCAATCTGGCCCATGCCTAGAAACAGGTTTCCTGCTGGGCTAATTACCCCTAATTGTGGTATTCTTGTATAGCAGTAAGGGAAATTAGCAAGATAAATCGGTCTAATACTGATGTTTATGAGGTAAACAATATGGACTGTTCTGTTCTTAGAAATATGTGTGATATGAAATTTTCGTTGAACATAAATCAACTAACTAAGAGGGGGATTCGCCTGATAGCTAAAGTATCTTAAATGGTGTGCAGCTGTGACACATAGCCTCTTCTGAAAGTTGAATGACTTTGGAGATGGTTTGATTCTTATTCCCCTTTGGAAGCTAATTGTACCAGCTGGAGAGTTGTGCTGGCTTCCCTGTTTGGCTTTGTAAAAGTAGTGTGGTTTAAACTGATGTTACTGCTCTTTATCCACCAATGAGCAGTTTTGCCCGTTCCCTATATCTAAGGCACAGATTCCAGGCAGATGTCACAAAATCCCTTTTTCCTTATTTTTTGTTTGTAAGACAGATTTGAGTCATTATCTCTAGGGTAAGGAGATGGTAAAGCACCTCAGTAATTCCTACAGGAACTATTTACAGTCTGATACAGGAAAGATGTTCCCATTTGAGCCTTGATCTTGCCAAAGTTTTTGATGCTTGTATGTTTTTTAAAATAGCATAAATTGCCTTCCAAAGATTTTTAGTGTATTTTACATTGTTTTTATAAGTGTGTCTATGTATATATTTAAAATAAGTAAATACATGCATGCATTAGGATTTTTAACTGTTTTCTAGGATCTGGCCAGATTAAAACTATAGTTTGTGTTTTTTAATCTATCCCTAGCTATTTGTTGCAGTACCTTTTCACTGTAGGACTTCTGTTGATCAGTTTGCCTTGATTTTAAAAACCTATTGCAGAATCCCTGTATTTTTTAATAAAATCTGCTAATAATATGAAAAAGATACTACTAGAATGTTTTCCTGACTCAATTAAGTATGTATTTAATTGCTTTGATAAGAGATAAACAATTTGATATTTCTGTATATGAAACTCTATATATGAATAGGGCTTAGATAAGCTGCTTTAATCACTTATTTGCTCGTATCTTATAATTTTGTAGTTAATTTGGGAAGTAAGAGTAATCGGTTTTGTTGTATGCTTTTGTGGACTGGATGTAAATTAATCACAGAACTACAGTGTCTGTGAATTAATTATGCAAGTAAGCTGGAATGGCTATTTCATTATGTTATTGAAATGGCAAGAGTTTGAGAAGATCTTTTGTCTTAATAGATGAGCCAGAATTCATTGGAAAAAGTCAGTATGTTTAAGGTAATGCAAAAAAATTGCTTTCAGTACATCTTACAGAGATCCTGTTTAAAACAGATGACAGTCTGTCACATTCAGTAGCACATCAGTCATCAGATTTATTCTAATTCCTTAAGCTGAACATTTCATTCAAGCTTGTAGATTCTCTTGTCAAGCTACCACAAGCTTCAGAGCTTTTCTGTCAAGCATAGAGTTGCACCAGCAGTTCACAAATAAATGCTAAGCTGCAAAAATATTGTTTATTTTCTTTAACCTTTTATTCAGTTAACTACACTGTTCTTTTGTGCTATTTTCTCCACATGCGTTTATCACAAGGTATTCGAGGGACTACTTCCTAAACATGCCTCATCCTGACCACAGCCGCTTCAGACCAAGGGCCACTCATTTTGGGATGTGTTGTTTTTACTTGTAGCAGTCTAGACCACCATGATTATGACATTCCACCTCTAATCACAAAGGCCCAGCGAGCAGCTTCGTTTGCTGCAGACGTGAAGGAATCCCACTGCCAGTGCGCACGAGGCGCTGGTGTGACCAGTCTGGCTTTGTGCAGAGGGCCATGGTCATGGAGTTCTGCTCGCCCTGTATGGAATGTTGCAATTTTGCTATCAGCCCATATAACTGTGCCATTCTTCATATTTATTCATCAAAACCTCTTTGGAATTTTTTTTCATGCTTTACCGTGTATGTTTGTGTACATATGGTGTGGCTGAATTGGGCTCCTCGCTTTTGTTGCAGATCTGCCACCTTGGAGAAAAGAAATTTCTTGTCTTTTTTTGTCGTCCACCCCCCCCCCCGCCCCCAACCTTCTCTAATTCTGAGCCTTTTGCTTTCCTTAAAAGAAAGCTTTTGTGTAAACCATAGCGCTTGCATACAAGGTATACTTGAGCCTGTGTGATACTGAGAACTTGACTTGAGACAGAGTTGACTTTCTTTGAAGTTGGTGTACATATGTCTGAGGTAATAAAACATTGGGGATGGTTAGTTGAAGTGAAGTTAATTGCGCTAAGAAAAGAAAGTAAACTATTAGGTTGGTACATTTGTATAATTTATATTTAAGCCCAAAAAAATTGCTCGGTAAAGTGTTTTCCATGAACCACTGAAAGGGTTATGTCCAGGTTAGACTAATCTCTATATTAAACTGCTAATGCAATGGCATTCAATATAAAGTTGTGACTGCCCTTTAATAGGAAAAAGACTTCCTTGGTTATCTTTTACAGCTATTTAAAAAAAAAAAAAAAAAAAAAAATAAACGCTGCGTTTAAAAGTTTTCACAAAACCACAATCTTAAAATTTCTTNTTTTACAGCTATTTAAAAAAAAAAAAAAAAAAAAAATCTAAGCTGTGCATTAATGATTTTCCAGAACCACCAACTTCAGAATTCTATTTTCTACTTCTAATTCTTTGCTGTAACTTGTGATTTCTTCTAATATGTGCTTTTCTGTCATGTACGTGCAGTGCTACATTTTCTCTCCTAATCTGGTGTTTTTCTTTGTTATAAAATCCTGTTATTTCTTTACACTGTTTTTTGGTCTGCTGACTGGCCAGTATGTTCTTTTAGCAGGCTTATTTCTTGAACAGATATTCTGAAAGACACATTGTACATTGTCTAAAAAAGAACTGTGGGGTTGAAGCCCTAGATAAAATTAAGCCCGAGTATATAAAAAAAAAGATTGTTAAGATGTCAAGATAATGAAAAGTCAGAAAATAAATTATACCTATTATTAATTTTGAATTGTATTCAAACATAGAAATATGTAGCATAGACAAAAGCTGGTTACAGAGAGATAAAATTCAATTTTACACTGGGATAATTGTTTTATGTATTTTACATTTATTTATAAGATCAGATAAAGGCTTGGAATTCTCAATATAAATCGCAATATGTCCTGATGAATGCCAAGGTCAGTAGATGGAAACCCCTTCACTTGCAATACACATTACTACTGCGGAAAATACCAAGTGAATAAAATGAAAACGATAAGCACCGTCTTTCCTACTATGCATTCTTTACTTGCATTATAATGTTAGAGCTCTGAGTATTTTTGGTTTTCAAAGGAGTGAATAGATATTAACACTCTCAGCATCCTCCCGTATATTACCTGTAGGCGAAGTAACATGTCTTCGTTAAGAAGAGATTAATGCAAAACCTGCTTGAGGTCTGTGGGTAAGAATGGAACTGTTATTGCAATAACATTGAGAAATTAGATTGGCCCTGTTCAAACAGCCTTGTGTGTGCTGGAGATGCAGTTGATGGGATCCAAATGCTATGTAGATGATGGAGTCCATGATTTAAGAATCCATTTCTGTAATAAATTGCTTCCTATCAGGAGCATCTTCTATCAGGAAGGCTTATTTTATCCAGAATTGGATCTCTGGTATGTCTTGAAGAGAAGGAAATCTAACTATTTTTCCTATTTGGCAGGACAATAAAATGGATTCTAGATCCTCACAAAGAACGTACGCTGTTGATGATTTTATCCCGTAAGGAGGTGGCTCAGTCTCAGGTACCTCAGCTGACCGTCTATGCCAGTCTGAATTAAAGGAGGAGACAACCTCTAAGTAACCAAATTCCAAGCTGAAATTTGAAACATGGAGGTACCTAACTGAAATGACTGCCACTCATCTTACCACAAATATTTAATAAATAAGCTGTAACATTCAGTGACAGGTTTTTCCATATGTAGTGTATCGGAGCTTTTGAGTCCTAGGGCGATAAGAAATAGACTTCTCGACGTGGCATCCACTTCACAAAAGATGTTACTAGACTTGACAGGTATTTTGTCAAGCTGGGCATTTTTCAGAAGTGTTGGCTTCCAAAACATATCTTGATCAGCTTATTATACAGAAACAATGATTTCTACATCTGTTGCTTGTTACAGACTCCAGGTTTTCTGGGCTTCTGTCTAAGTACCGGTGTCACTGAGGTCAATTTGCCATTGTTACCTGAGTTAGATCACATCAGAGAGTAGTGGCAATGAGTAGTGACTCAACAGCCCCAGGGTGCTGATCTGGTGTCACTGAACAGCTCTTCCAGGTAAGCGCTGGGATTACAAATGGTCTTGTGTTTTCTTCAGAAGTTGTAGTTTGTTTGTAAGCTTGTAACTTGTTCCGCTTCAGCAAAGGAAGGGCCACTGTGGCGGGATCAGGATCTGATCTTTGGTTTGTCAGGTAGGCTTCAAGGTAAAGGGCTTTGCGTACCAAATGGTTTAACAAGTATGAAGTCCTAGTATAGCACTTGGTAAGCTTCTGCACAGGCAGTAGCTCAGCAGCTTTTATTTGCTGGGCTGGTGATCAGATCGCAGAGGTCTGCCTCTCGTGTGATTGGGCTTTCTTTCCAAATGGCAAAGATCGAATAGACTGCAGAAGGACAGATATGGGAATGCAGCTCCCTGTGAGAATAGACTCACCTTGTGATTTTTTGATATGATGGGATTTCTTTCAGGATCGTAATGAGGCCATTTCTGATGCGATACAACTGTGAAAGGGCACTAGTGGACCCAGTCCACTAGTTCATTCATGGCACCCCAACTGTATAAAAGAATGGAGCACCCACAAAGGATTCCTTTGTCATAAACATTACGGATTAGGGTGCAATGGATGTATCAAGAGACTCTGTTATCCTGGGATGTATAGTCAGCCAGTTAAGGGCGTTTAAGTTAGTTTTCTGCACTACAATAGCATAAATGTAGGGTGATATAAATATTCCTGGGAGCAAACTTCAGCTTCTTGCTTTATGGACTCAGAATTTGATGGTAGAAAGAATAAACACAGTTGTGGGGTGTAACACTTTTTCTCACACTGTACTGAAGGTGACTGCTGTGCAGGTGTACAAGGTAACTCTAATTAAAACAGTTTCCCCTTGAAATGTAATTTTGTTCCTCCTCTTCACTATCCAGTCGTAGACTAATATTTGTCTCCAGAATGTTTTTCCAGGATCTGAAGTGGAATTACAGTATCTGAAGGTTACTAAATATTAGGCAAAAATTATAATTCTCTTCATAGTTTAAAAGTATCTTTCATATTTCAAAAACCCTCCTGGATGTAAAATTCTTTTAGCAAACATTCACTGTCTTGCACTTATGAGAGAAAACTTACTAAAAATAGCATATGCTGCTATCACACTGAGGTTCCCCTCCAGTTGTATCTGCCCAGTGGCTTGTTTTCTACTTGGTGTAATAGACACTTCCAAATTTATCTTATAAGTTACAAAAAAAAAAAAAAAAAAAAAAAACAAAANAAAAAAAAAAAAAAAAAAAAAAATCAAACTAGATATTGAGAGCCCATTTAGTATTACATACTACACTTTCTTTCCAGTAATACAGCCATTCAGTCCATTAGAGTGATCAGGGAAATTAAGAATTGTCTGTACATCTGCAGCTCTTAAAAATCCCACGTTATACAAATAACCCAGTGATGGACCTCTGAGGTTTTTTTTAACTGTAATCCTGTGTAATACAATTCTATGTAAAAGTGTCACTGTTTACTAATACAGGAATGTGATACTGTAAATAAAAGCAAAATTTTGTTCCAGTTGCTATAGAAATTCATTCAGAGTAGTGTTAAACCCCAGTTATAAAGAAGTTCATAAAAATTATCTAATGTTATCCAAAATGTTTTGAAACAAAACTGTATCTCATCTGATTAAAAAAAATTGTGATGGGAGCATGAGTTTGCTAGTTGTAGGGTCTCTGGACTTCTCAAATGTCTTGAGAAACAGGTTTTTAGGGAGGTGTCTATTAATGGATGTCTGAGAATAGGTGTGTTTTTTCAATCTGTCCTGAAAGCATTGTGGAAAACCTTTTAAGTACTAAACTACCTTTTCCTTAGGTTTAGCTTTTTTTAGTAAGTATCTTCGATAAAAACAAAAATAATCTTATACCTCAGTGAAGTTCAGTGTGATGTGTAAATTAAACTCACTTAACTCCTTTCAGGCAGGAACAACATACTGTAATAAGCTAAGTTATGGCAAAACCTGCAACCTTTCCATCATGCCTCTTTTGCCAAACCAGTCTGCTCAGCAGATGCGCAATCCAGTTGAAGAGCTGAGTACAGTGAAATACTTCCTTTAGATAAGAAGAAAACACAAGAGGGCTGTGACTTACTGGCATAAGTTTTTACAAACAGAAATAATTAATAAGATGTTGTGTCTTTAAAGTCTTGAAGAAATTAAAAGCAGTATATTGAAGACCGCTTTTAAAGCAGTGTCGACATGGCATAACTTTATCAGAAAAATTATGCCTTTTTTACATTAAAGTCTGAACATGTTAAGATTTGCTTCTGACAGCAAGGAGTCGTGAAAGCAGAACGTTAAAACAAAGTTGCCTTCATTCATAATGTGTTTTAAGAAATATTCCAGGAGACTTTCTCCCTTCTTTCCTCACAGTTTGACTCTGAAATAGGAAGCTATTTAGGAGTTTTTCTAGTGCTATGATTAGGCACAGAAGCCATCCTA
>VYZW01045045.1:3149-14881 GCA_013401315.1 Balaeniceps rex | reverse complement strand
ACCCAAAGCATTCTATGATTCTATGATTCTATGAAGCTGAAGGTCATAAAAGGGGTTGCAGGGAAGGACTGCAGATCATGGGGAACACCTCACGTACTCAGGTGTGATTTGGATTTATCTATACTAATGGCTTTTACCCTGTGAGATGTTTTCAAGCTGTGGATGAATAAAGGGTCTTATTTTACAACAGTAACATTCACTGAAATCAAATCCTTTATTAAGCCTGCAACAGTCATCCCTAGAACGTGGTATAAGAGAGGCAGAAAGAGGAAGAGACACAGAAGGATTCTGGTGTTTGGTTAACTTCATTTGGTTTTCATTTGCTTTAGAATAGAATTTAGTCTGTTGACAGAATAGATCAGATACTTAACAAGTAATATGTAAGCTATAAAATTAATTTGGCTGTTTTACAACAGGGCTTATAGTGCCCCAAATAGCCCCCTTATTCTTCCCTTGTTTAAAACAGAAGTATGGATTATATTGAGACAACTTCTAAGCTACACTGAAATCTAACAGCTGGCTGTACATTGCCTGTGGCATGCTGCTCATATTTTGCTTCAGGCAGAGTATTTGTTCAGCAAGGCAAGTACATAGCAGCTAAGTAGCTGTGCATTTCCAACCACAACGCACACCTACCCTCTTACGCCAGAAATTCTGTGGTATACCCATAAGGTACATCCCATGGAAGAGAGCCCTAAAAATGACCTTTCAGATAGATACACATAACATTTTTATTCTCAAGCAGAATTTTTACATTTCTAGTTTGTCAGTAAAGATCTTACCCCCTTTTTATGCACATAAAACATGAGAATTTAGTCACTTTTCCCTCCATACCACACAACTGTGGTACATAACACATTTTTCTTTCCAGTACAGTATTTTCAACTGAATCATAAATGGAAGTAGCAGACTGCAGTTAAGTGCAACCAGAGGCTCATACAGAAGAACATATGGGTTGGAATATTGTTACCTAGACTATTTACTGTTTATTGTGCCTTAAAAATGGAAGAAAACACCTCTTTTTGAACACAACAACATGAAGAACAAGATTACTTAAAAGAATTCTCTAGTGCATAGCTTCAGCACTTGGAAAAGCTCAGCTCTTTTGAGCGCACACTGTCCAAGAAATATTTTAAGGAATTGAGAAGGAAATGTGGGAATCTGCACTAATGCAACAAATTGTGACCTATTGATATTGTTGTCTAAAATCCCTGTCACTGCACACGGTGGAGGTACCAACCTATACTCAGGGAGAAATGCAAACAGATTCTGTTAAAGCACCTGAAATACCTCCAGGGAACACAAATCTTTGCCCGATTTCTTTTGTCTTGTATTAGAAATGCTTTTATCCTAAATAAAACATGAGATTCCATGAGATAATGCTTCCAAGATACTAATTATTTTTATGTCCCAGTAGTCTACCTGCTACAAGAGGAAGAGAGACGTTAATTGTCTTCTAGAAGACAAATGGAATAACATTTGCATGCACATTTTTTCAGTAAGTTAATGTATATGTTCTATAAAGTCTCTACCTTATTGGCTAGATGATGTGTAATAAATTAGGAAAGGATCCATTCACAGAATAACAGGGTTTCATAAGTGTTTGATTAATGCGTACTCCAAACTGTACACTTCCTAAGGCAGATATCGTGAGAAAAACAAAATACATTATTATACATCGCAGTGCTTAGTCATCATGCTTACATTCAAGGAACAAAGTTACTTTCCCTAGATGTAAATTCACATAGGACATGCATCTGCACTACCGTAGTATCAAACCAAACAGAGGATTTGCCAAGCCATTGTCACAAATGTGATTTTTTATGAGGCTTTAGTTTAACAGCAGTTTAGGATTTGTTAGTATTTTTGAGATAGATCAGAAAATTAGGTTGTATAATTCTTAACAGCACTTAAGCATCAGCCAATTTAACAGAGCAACTCAATGGAATTTGTTACAATCAAAACAGCGACTTAGTCAAAGATTCGAGAATGGCAAGGGTCACCCGAAACTTACAGCAGGGTTGCACACACAGATGGGGTTTAAATCAAATCACACTCACGCAGACAGACCGACCGACAAACAGCCCTAAATCAAATTGCACAGACAGACAGACAAACAGTTCTGAATCAAATTGCACACACACACACACACACACACAGAGGTTAACCTGTGATTAAAATTTCCCTCTTCATGAGTTGCACGAATTACTCACTTTTATGTGCCGGCATTCATCAACAGATGGTCTGTGAACCTGGTGAAATCAGGCCTTCGAGTCCTCACGAAATCGTCGATGGACGATCCTTCAAACCTCACGAAATCTACCCTAAGAGGCGTCCCAGCTCAGGGGGAGGTACTGGGTCACACAGCCCGCTGCGGTCCCGGAGAGCTGGAAAGGTCTCCCTTTTGGATCGCTATTTATAGGATCTCGAGATGATTGGCTTTGGTCAGTATTTTACCTTCTGGCCACAATTCGTGCTGATTCATTCTGGTATACAATTCAGGCAGCAGATGGCCCAGGTGTGGCCAGGGAGTGTCTGACACCCAAGTGTCTGCACTTATGACCAAGATAACAGCACAATAGGGCTTGTCCTGGGATCTCAGAGCGCCCCGCGGGGCTGCACCACCACAGCCATACGGGGACAACAATGAATTAAACCAGTATTTCACTTTTTTAGACTTTTACTGTCAACGCAAGTGGAACACTGTTCATCTACCTACCGAGGCCAGGCCAGTGTTTAAAAATCTTGAAGTCTGAAAAAGAGCATCAGTGGAAGCCAGGGCTGCTCTTGCAGTTGTGACACTCACCTGAGACTCAGCCAAGCCTTGGATTGATCCCTGCTCCCAGGACAGAACGTACCAAGACGGTCTATATCCACCTGCACCTATGAACGGATACAAACTACTGTCTGGTGACAAGTATGAATAAAATCAGTTTTTTCATTTTGCCTTGCGAGACTCCTAGAGACATTTTATTTTCACATCTTTTATCATTACTGAATATCTCTGAATTAGTCTTCTCTAGAGCTTATATTTGGTAATTAAGGATACAACACAGGACCAAGCTCTGCTGGCAATTTTGAAAGAGCTTTCAGTATTTCTTTCAATAGCAACTTATTTCCTTAATCCAGTTCTTTAGTATATAGATTGCAGATTCTTCTGTTGAAGGTTTTACATAAAAAACCCAGAGCTACCTTTAAACTAATTGCTTAGCGCTATAGTTAAAGCTGTGCAACCAAAAATCAGTGCATACATCCCATAAACTTCCAGCTACATTTTTCATAGCCCATTGTAGTGCAGTAATCAACTGCAATGATGGCTCATTACATGTCCTGAAAAACTGACTCCTGTGGTGAGAAGTGATGGCAGGACAGGAAACAAAGCGCTGACTTGTATCACGTTACACAGATATTAATGAATGCCCACTATTATTAATGGTCTGAAGCTGTCAGTAAATTTTGAGCAAAGAGAAATATCTGTCACCGGCTTCAGTATTTGAATGGAAACAAACTGTTAAAGTATGTAAAAATAAATTAAGGTGGCTCAGTTTCAAGGACAGCTTATCCCCTATTTTCAACTAATTTTTAGTTATGTACACGATGGCTAAGGAAGGAAATTAAGGATTCAACTATGCGAAATTGTGTATTTTTCTCGTGATTTTGCAGCCTTGGTTGTTTCAGGGGAAGGAGAGCGAGTAACAGTGCAGACAGGGTGCCTTCAGCACAAGAGAGGAGCAGCAGCCTGACAGCAGCAAGATCTCTGGGACTCTAACACACCCATTTAACGTCTATTTTATTCTGCATACATTCGGTCCACTGCATTAACAAACGACAGTACTGGCAAGGAAAGCTTAGCATACAGCCCCTGAGAGGTCAAGAAACACAGATGAGAACAAGCAATATTGAAAAGTAAAATGAAGAGAAAATTGTCCTAGATCTGAAAAAAAAAATCATTAAGAGAATTATCTTTATAACCTTGAGATTGTGAAAAGAAGGGAAATGGAAAACAAAACAGTATAAGGAAAAGTAAGATTCTTCCTGGATGGATCTTCAGAAGAAAAGGACTCTTTAAGGTAACACCTTTTCCTAAACTTGTAAGTGAAAAATTAAAAACCTTTCCAATTTCAAAAATCCTAATAAGTGCTTGGAACAATATGCACATTTCATGTAATACTGTACCTCATCAGAACAATGGGAAAAAGGAATACAAGTGCTGAATAGACTTCATTAACTAAGTTTTCTTAACAGGTTAGCTGTGGAAAAGAAGAGGAAAAGAGAAAAAGAAACTTAAGAGGAACCTTGCGCTTTTTATTAGGAAAAAAATGAAAACTTAGTATGTAAAGCAAATGATAAATAGCACAATCATTGACTTGTGATTACATCGGTCATTACAGGAGAATACTACCATTAATATATTTTGGTCACATGAACATCTCTGGGTTGCCTTGCCCTGCCTACTTTTAAACCTATTAAAAAAACAAGCCAGTAGATCCTGAGGCCAGGAGAGATATAGTGGTTTGTATAGGGTGGCATAAAAGCGCACAGAATCACAGCAAACAAAACCCTTTTCAAAAAGAAACCATCCCAATACTATGACTTTCAGTATCAATACAGAAGAGACCATGAGAAGTGAACCTCTCACGGGCTGTTCTTTCTTTCCCCCATTAGGCAGTGTCCTGGTTTCGGCTGGGATGGAGTTAATTTTTTTCCTAGTAGCTGGCATAGTGCTGTGTTTTGAATTTCGTATGAGAAGAATGCTGATAACACACTGATGTTTTAGTTGTTGCTAGGTAGTGCTTACCCTAGTCAAGGACTTTCTCAGCTTCCCATGCTCTGCCAGGTGCACAAGAAGCTGGGAGGGGGCACAGCCAAGACAGCTGACCCAAACTGACCAAAGGGCTATTCCATACCATATGATGACATGCTCAGTTTGTAAACTGGGGACAGTTTGCTGGGGCGCAGCGATTGCTGCTCGGGGACTGGCTGGGCCTCAGTCAATGGGTGGGTGAGCGGTTACATCACTTGGGTTTTTTTTCCTGGGTTTTGTTTCTCTCTCTCTCATTATTCTTTTCATTACATCATCATCATAATTATTATTATTATTATTATTATATTTCAATTATGAAACTGTTCTTATCTCAACCCACAAGTTTTCTTACTTTTGCCTTTCTGATTCTCTCCCCGATCCCACCGGGGGGAGGGGAGTGGGGGGAGGGTTTCCGAGCGGCTGTGTGGTGCTAGGTTGCCGACTGGGGCTAAACCACAACAGGCAGCAGTGCAATACTTCCAGTAGGGGTAGATTTACTTACACATATACTTAAATCTTGGCAGACTGACTTTCAAAACTTGAAACGCTCAGCATTTTCTGGTGGCAATCTGTATTGTTATCTGAAAGCCTTTAGTGAGACTAAACAACTAACAATCTGTAACAAGAGTTTAAGACTCAAATATCTGACTAAATTTCTCAGTAAAATCCCAAGAAGGAGTGTGATAAAAGTTATTTGTATTGCTAATGACTACTGTGTCATGTCAAGGCACTTGAACTGGTTTTCCTGAAGATCTGTTATGGAAAGATGCAACAGTAAAGACACGGTGAGAAAAGGTTCCCAAGTTCTCGTGCAGGCGTACTTTATGGAGAATTTCAGTAATATTTTTATTGGCCCTTACTTCTTGGTTTTCATCTGAGGAGAATCAAGAAGTCGAAAACTAAAATGTATTCTAAGCATTGGGTAACCACAGATAATAGAAAACTACCGCATTAATCAGGAAAGCACAAATATGATATTAAATTAAAAATAATAAAAATAAAATAAAAAGAACAGTGATTTCACATGAGGAGGCTCTGACTGTCATTTCATATCTGCGCACGTGTGGTGACTAAATAAGTGCTCTTAATTTCTATCTATTCATGCCACAAATTTAGGATTTTAGCTAATGTACTTTGATTATTTTTATAACCTTTTGAAGAGCAGAAGACAGAAATTAGTAATGTATTTAAATTACCTACTTATGCACATGGTATCTGTCTTAGGCATGGCAAATACAAAGCAAAATGGACACTGATTTAACAAGAGTTGGTTTAAAAACAAATTCCTTACTTCTTCAGAGATCTTTCATCACTAAGTTTTCATAAAACTACAGTCGGACAGGAGTCAAAGAATAAAGCGTTACTATTTTTCACATAAATTTGAAGTTTTTCTTTTCTTCAAAATTTTCCAAGAAAATACTTTGATTTTGAAAAATGTCTTTTAAATAAGATCTTTTTTTTTCAGGATGAAAAAACTATGTACTTTCCATCATATTTTTACGTACCTCCACATGTCTAAAAATAATGCCTGGATAAGTCTTTTTTAAAAGAGAAAAGAAAAAAGAAAAAACATTTCCATTGAAGACTGACAGAAAGCAATTGCTCAACATTTCCTGTCAACCAGCTTCAGAGGTTTTGGGGACCTGGAAAAGACGACAAGTCAGGCAGTTTTTTCCCCTCTAGCATAAGGCTTTTGCAAGTGGCTTTCATTTTCAGAGCTGTTGTAACACATCTCAGCTATCTGGGATTCCAATCTGTTTAACCAAAGCAAACGCTATGATTTTTATATATATATATACACACATACACACACATATACATGCACACACCCACCCCTTCTGACTTGCATGTTCAGCATACTTTTTCTTTTAAATATTCTTATTGACACCAACAACTAAGTTGAAGTCAAGAGCATATGGACACGTACAGCCTGCAGTATGCTTACAAGTCCTGTTCTCCTGGGACCCTGTCCAGGTGAAGCATACTATAAACTCATATCCAGATTTTCTTCCAAGAAGAAAAATGGGAATTTTTTTTTCTATCATGAAGCTAGGTTTAGCAAGATGTGCCCCTGTAGCCTGAACCATGAGGCACATCTTACCCAAGAGAAGCCATTTTCTTCTCCAAGATCTTCTCCTCCTGACATTTTATACTTTCCTTTTTCTCTTTTCAGTAACTAGATGAACTCTTTGTACCTGGCCCTACCTTGGTAAGCGTTTCCTCATCTGTAAGAGACCTACACATGGTAAATTAACTCCTAATTTCAGGATTAGGTCACACAGCTATTTCAAAAACAAACCAAATCACCTCATACTCTTCACCTGAAGTTAACAGATTACATGGTGTCTTTTAATTTTGTTTTAGAAAACCAGTAAAAGGAGATCTGTGATTTGAACTCACTAAAAATGGTTGAGCTTTGACTGAAGATAAAGGAGAAGCAATAGGAAATGCTTGGTAAATGCAATAGACAAAATTTTCAAGGGCCTGTAGCACAACAGAGCAGTGAGATGAATACAACTACACGAACATCAAAGATACAATTACCTGAAAAAGTGAAAAAAATCATTCAACTGGAAGTATTAAAATAGGCAGTGCATTGAAAAATCCTGAGCACACAAAAATTATTGTCACTCCAATGGCTTCAACTTATACCACCATCAGCAACAGCTCAGAGACCGTGGTGCCTCCATTTATCTCCTTCTCATTGTACAGCACCTAGCCATGATACAGAGCATACATCATACCTTGAAAGAGCTTATTTTTATGGAACAGATCATTAGCTGGGGTAAATCAGCATGTGACCCTAAAGTTTCTCTATAGTCTACCAACAAATTAAGAGAACTCATTAAATTATTAAAAAAATGAGCATTGAAAAATAGTGTTTCTGAAGATCACGATACACAATGCATTCTGCAGGACTGATGCTAACGGGGCACATCCTTAATTGTTTAAATAATTCAAACTCTTGGCACCAGTAATCAAGATTTGAGCTTTATATGATTATTAGAGACACTGTGTTCAGTGAGTATCTCTGTTTCTATATCTACTCATTTATACTCTTAAACGAATGCAGTGCTACTGTATTCCAGAAAAGCCCTAAGCACACAATTCCTTGCTTGTTAAAACATCTTTACTAACAAGTTGCCTGTTTCACTTGTTTCGGCAAGATGAAAATAAACATATTTTCATTTGCGTTTCATTAAATTATTCCGCAACCCATATGCAGTGTCTTGATGCAGTTTGAAAGGTGAACAGATGGGATTTTATTTTTAGCTCACATTAACACAGCCCATCAAACACTCATTTGCCTGATATACTATCATAATATAGCTTACTACTCAGCCTTTAAAGTATATCTTTGCCTGCCTTGTAACATCCAAATGACAAAAGAGAACTGTGTGATAAATATTTAATTACAATCATGATGATCGCTTTGTCACTGAAAACTAGCAATTGTAAGTGAATGAAAGAACTGGGGTTTTAAAGAGGAACATTTAGCAACTACGTGCTATTGAAATCAAAGCACATTTTTTAATTATAATATTTCAAATATGGGCTTTTTCAAGATTGGAAGTGTGCTTACAGGGACCAAAATAATGCTTTTATATTGACACATTAGGCATTTGCACCACCTATTATAGTTAACTATATACGTCTTCAATTGCATTTTGGATACAATGTAATAGTGCGCGTAATAAAACCGTCTACAAAAGCATAGGATAGAATGATAAAGTAGATGTAAGTGCTAAAACTGACTTGTGCTTCCTCACTCAAATAATTCATGAAATAAAATTTAGTGTAGCCTCCACACCAGAGTTTCAAACTTTGTTTTTTACTGGGTATTTATACAACCATGAAGAAGAAAGACTGAGTTTTCCAGGTTTGCATGGTACGACTTTTAATTTTACATGTCCTTGGTACGCACCATTCTACAGTCAAACTACTCACCCCTTCAATGGCATCTATCAGACAAAGGATAGCAGAATCAAACCCCAGCCCACCACCACAGAGACATTTCTTTCACACAAATACCTCACCAAGCGAGAAATGCAGCTGTGAGAGTTATAAAGAGCCAGAGAGCAAGAACCCTCTAGGATATTTTGTAGGTATCTGAAGGAAAAGGTGCAAATGCTTCACCAGAGCACCTCCTGTCCTAATGACCATCTTGCACATTTTAGGGAAATCTCAGCAAATACAGAAGAAAAAGAATCACGACTCTGCAACACATCTGCAGCAAGGTATTCTATGTCCTGGAGAAACCACCACCAGATTTCTAATACTGTATCTTTGACAGCGCTGAAGTATGCAATGAAAGCCTGCATGAGCTGCAAGTTCTATGGGAATCCCGAAAGAACACAATAGACTAAAATCATGAAAACTAGAATTTCTGTTTGAATCGGGGCCAACTCTCTTAGCCCTACTACATCAGATCTATGTCCTTCAGTATCTATTTCAAGAGTACGATCCTTCTGCATCAGCACCTCCAAGGGCAACACAGCCTATTAGTACGTTAGCTGTTGCTAGAATCAACATAGCAGCTTGTCTCCAAATAAGAGATATGTTTCTGCAGAGAAATGGCTAATAATTTTCACATGACAGAGGAGGTGAAAAGTTTTCACACAACCCAAACACTGCTTTTCATTTTCACACAGGATTTCTGCTGTGAGGAGCAAAATACCTTCGAGAAAAATGATCACAAGAACCACCAGAAAGGATTTATATTAAAATGGAGCTATACCTTTAGTGATCATCACTAAATGCTGTTAATTTGGAAATGTTGGAAAAACTTGGAAAAATAGCAGGCTGAAATGTGAAAGGAAAAACTAAGGTCCTGGTGTCTCATGGAGCTTGATTTTCATACTTGATGGGAAAGGCTACATGTGCTTACATACCACTTACTGCTAAATCAATTGATGGTAAGCAGATGCTACCCTCTCCCTCAAATCTTTGCTCATGCTCTGCGCTTCTATCCATATTACGAATGTGAGAAACAATAGTGATAATAAAGTACCCAGAAATAGTACAAAATCCCATGTGAAGAAGATAAATCAAATGAGACAAGTCAGCTATATATAAAGGCCCTAAATTATTCAAGCTGCCTAAACACCCAGAAGTGTACGCACAGCTTTATACTAATGATTGCAAATTCCAAACAGCATCGCTGTATTTTTTTCTATTTTCTTTTTTTTTTCCCCCAGTTAGGCACATAGGAATTAAGTCTTTAAATCCTTATTTAGTCAGCAGACACTCTGTGCTAATTAATATGGAAAACAATGACCATAGGAAAGGAGCAGATGGTTTGAAGACAGAGAATGACAATAAGCTGAGAGATCTGTGTGAAGATACCAAGTGCATACTCTAGCATTTCTTAAACACTGATAACCTACAATATAGCTCTTTAATAGATTTGAAATAACATTTTAAGCAGAAAGGTCAGATGAGTCTCCACATTTAGTCAGCAATAAAGCTTTTTTCCAAGCTCTTTTTTTCATCAAATCCCATGAGAAAGAGATAAGATTATTTCCCACAGGATGCTGATCATTGTGATGTTTAAGATATTCTCATCATACACTAATAGCTAGGAACATTTCTTCATCCTTTGTTGGCAACTTTTCTAATGCAAGAATTAAATCTGAAACAGGGAGAGGAAGCAGAAACGAGACTAGCATTTTTGCAGTATTAGAATAAATTAATTTTTTTCCTGGATCAAGTTTCTGATACATGGGTTCAGAAGACAAAAGAAGGAAGAAAGTGTTTTGATAATTTTAGATATGAAATGAGTATTATTCTCCCATGTGAAAACTGACTCCTCAATAGGAGGATAGTATGGGATCCTTAGAAAAATTTTAACAAAAGAATCCCTGTTCCGAACTATTTCAATTTTTACGTTATTCTTGGTAGAATCACCACAGCCTGTAGCCCTAGAATAATACTGTAAAGCATTTGTATTCCTATTAATTTATAAATTCAAAAAACAAAGGAAAATAGCTGCAGTCACCCACTGTTCATAACTATTAATCAGGGAACCGACTAGGCAAGCTGATGGGAAGCATCAGATTTTAGCTGTGCTGGGTTTCACTGCCTTGGGCNGAGTAAAATGCACAATATACTTTGAGCAACATTTCTTGGCACAAATGTCAAAATATGGAGAAAATCAGTAGCAGACGTTGTAACACGTTTCAGGTGCTGCGTGCTGAGGTTTAAACGTCTGGCAAAACCTTCATACTTTGTACTTTTATCGAAGCAGCTCTCTGATCTAGGTACTGACACTAACTTTCTTTGGTTTTCTTTTCAGATGCAGTAACACAAATTT
Organism: Balaeniceps rex; assembly: GCA_013401315.1. Lineage (NCBI taxonomy): Eukaryota > Metazoa > Chordata > Aves > Pelecaniformes > Balaenicipitidae > Balaeniceps > Balaeniceps rex. Next base: position 3,764 of record VYZW01045045.1, on the reverse strand, counting down.
TAATCAACCTTTCTCCTGTGCAGGCTCTGTAAATACTGTCACACTCATACNCAGGGAACCGACTAGGCAAGCTGATGGGAAGCATCAGATTTTAGCTGTGCTGGGTTTCACTGCCTTGGGCTCATTAGCCAAGAGAAGAAAGGGAGGGACAGGTGTCTGGAAATGCCCATCAGCTGCTACTGAAGTAGCAGCAGCATTATGTTAAGGACATAATTAACACAGGGCTGAAAGGGTACAGGAGAATTTCAGAGGACAGCTTGGCTGAAGGGATTCTTCCAAGGGCAGGAATATCAGGAAGGACAGACCCTGCTTTTTCAGGTAGGAGCAGTGAGCTCCCAAAGAAGTACATATGTGATTTGGAAGAATAATACATAAGAATAGAAAACAGGTAGATGTATAACCTCAGACCCCAAGAGCATGGCATCCAGCCATTTCTTATTATTTCACTCATTCACTCCCTTCTCAATGTGCCATAGAGCTGTGACATAAACCAAATCACCAAAATTATTCAGGTTAAAAATCCTCCACCCCCCACCTCCCAGAACTACAGGGCTTCATCCTAAACCTCAGTTATGGTACTAGCACTAAGAAGAGAAGTTGTTCTAATGAAGTTTT
>VYZW01045043.1:0-17380 GCA_013401315.1 Balaeniceps rex | reverse complement strand
CTTCCTTCTTTGCAGGCTACATTCAACATATAATTACTGCACCAGTATATATGCAATATATAATTTATTACACTGTGTACCAGAATGTGCTGCTTTCAATAAGTTGTTTCTCATCTAGATTTTTTGATTACTTTTAGCCCCCAAACTGCTCTAGCAATCAGAAGATTTCAAGAACACCATAAAAGTCAGATTATCACAGAAATTGATAAAAAGGACTTGAAGTATAATTGAAAGCATATAGTACAACAAATGAAAATTATATAGTGGTGTAATAAAATAATGTTTTAAAAAGGGGAAATGTAAGATAAATATGAAGAAAGACTTCTGCCAGTGAAGTGTTTTATGATGAGAATAAATTCCCTAGAGAAAATAAGGAATCATCACTTGTGGGTTTTCGCACCATGAATGAACAAACAAAGTTTTCATTAGATTATTGCATGATATGATTAGAGATGTCTTTAAAAAGTACTTTCTATTTTCTGCCTGCTATGTCTGCTCATCAGAGAAGATATGTTTCTCAATGATTGCAGTAGGATTTATGTAAATTGCTTAAAGTAAAAATTTTCACCCATATGTAACCTTGTTTTCCAACTTTACATTAAACAGTTGAAAATATATGCAAATCCCAATGTAACCATATATATAAAATGTGTGACATTTATATTTACTGTGAGAAAGTTGTTTTGTATTTGTTACTTTAGGAAAAAGAAATTAAGATAGGCAATTGTATCACAGTGAACACCATAGTAATGAGATGAGAAAGGCTCCACATCTTTAAAAATATTGGCAGTAATAAGCTGTCCTCAATGTTATGTTGTACAATCTAATTAAAACAGAAGTCATACTTAATTTTTTAAAACCTTTACTATGATTACCTTAGTATTTCTTAATGTTGTTACCTTTCTATCCTCTTCAGAGACAAAGCAACTGCATGGAACAACTGAATGAATTTACTGCACAGTATCTGATAGTTTATTGGTGAACTGAGTAACAATTTTTACTATTTCTTTTCCACTACAATAAATTTGAATGAATTAGTTTGTTATTATCTGGAAGAAAACCCATGCACAAAAGGTGTGCAGAGGAAGATGTGCAACCAGAAAAAAAATTCACTGTAAGTCTATCCTTTTTTGCCAGTCTTCCCCAAAGACAGGAAAAGTTCAAGGAAAATGGATGAAACACTGAAGGCAAAACTATATAGGAAAATATTTTAATAAGTATATCTCATTTGAAAGGTGTTGCTGCATGTTTTAGATACTTTTGAACTGAGTAGCATTTTTCTGTGCTATGAGAGTGAAACAGTGAGTAAACTGTTTTGCTTCTGTTAACAATGACTATATTTTCTTCATATAAAAAATAAGAATCACGCTTTAAAAATAAATGGTATTCTATCATNCCTCAATGTTATGTTGTACAATCTAATTAAAACAGAAGTCATACTTAATTTTTTAAAACCTTTACTATGATTACCTTAGTATTTCTTAATGTTGTTACCTTTCTATCCTCTTCAGAGACAAAGCAACTGCATGGAACAACTGAATGAATTTACTGCACAGTATCTGATAGTTTATTGGTGAACTGAGTAACAATTTTTACTATTTCTTTTCCACTACAATAAATTTGAATGAATTAGTTTGTTATTATCTGGAAGAAAACCCATGCACAAAAGGTGTGCAGAGGAAGATGTGCAACCAGAAAAAAAATTCACTGTAAGTCTATCCTTTTTTGCCAGTCTTCCCCAAAGACAGGAAAAGTTCAAGGAAAATGGATGAAACACTGAAGGCAAAACTATATAGGAAAATATTTTAATAAGTATATCTCATTTGAAAGGTGTTGCTGCATGTTTTAGATACTTTTGAACTGAGTAGCATTTTTCTGTGCTATGAGAGTGAAACAGTGAGTAAACTGTTTTGCTTCTGTTAACAATGACTATATTTTCTTCATATAAAAAATAAGAATCACGCTTTAAAAATAAATGGTATTCTATCATTTATGCTACATCATGACCCAAGAGATGTGTGTTACTTGAATGCGACACTTCCCAGGCAGTCACAGAAGTTTCACCTCTGTGTCAAGTTGTCACAGAGGTTTCCATATCACTGGCGGGAGAAGTAGGGCACTCTTGAAGTGTCACTGGAAGTTGGCACAGTCCGTAGCTGTTCCCCAGGGACATTCTCCTCCTCAAACTTATGCTGGAGGACTCAGTGGCATACAGACAGCTCAAGATCACAAGTCCACAAAGAAGGCTTCAAATCAGTTTTGGAGGTAACACACAATACAGTAGTTATACACACCAAAAGCTATGTGCTCAGCAGTGTAACTATAGCAATCTGTGGGCAAAGAATAAGTACAGAGCTTTATCAGCTCCAGCCAAAATTGTCACTAATGTGATATAAATTTGTGTGAGTAAACATCAGCCAGTGGCAATCTCTGTGTTTGTCTGAAGACATAAATCTGCAGCTAAAATGTGTTTAGTATTCAAAGTCGCCCTATATTCACAAAGGGTTAAGTGTTTGAGAAGGTCATTAGTATGGAAGTGGAAACAGTTTGAGATTAAGTCCTCAGAACATACCTAAACATGCAAGTACTTGCAGATGTGGCAGTTCATGCTTGGCTCTCGTTTGTCACTGTGTATCCCTAATGTTTCCAGATGCTGTCAGATGATCAGCCTCAGACAGGGCAACCTATTGCAGGCTGCTCTCTCAGACCGGCTGGCACTGCAAGCAAGGCTAGACAGGAAGACTAACGTTGGGCTTCCCTGAAACTAACGTGACAGGCTGTAGCTGAGGGTAGATGTCCTAAAGGAGAGAGGCTGCATGCATGCAGAAAAGATCCTGGAGTGCCATGTTCATAAAGAAGAAAAACATCCTGCTGGGTAAGAGCAGTGATCCTTCTTCTAGCCCAGTATTCAGTCTGAGGGTGGCAGTACAAGATGCTACTTTGGGAAAGCATGTGAGCCTCACCGCTGCTGAGGGCCATTCATCTCATAATTCCCCAGCATCCTGAAATATTAGACAAAATAGCCCTGCTTAGCCCTTCTGTTGTCCTTATAAGGACCTGCTTAATTTGTCTAAACTCTTTCTGAACCTGCTGGTAATGCCTATCTCCGCAATCCCTGTGGCAGCAAGTTCCAGAAATTCACAGACTGCTGTATAAAGAGGTATTTTATCTGCTTTAAATTGATCTCCTATGAGTTTCATAAATTGCCCCCTAGTTCTATCATCATGGGATTTAATGAATGAAATCATTCTACTTTCACCTTATCCGCTGTCTTCATGACTTTGTAATTCTCAATACTTCTATATGAGCTCACCAGGTACAAGAGATTCAGAATCTCTGACTCTAGGATCTTATATAAGGGCTCCTACTGAAATGTCTTAGGGTACATTTACAAATTAGATATCATCTTAAATTACAATACACATTTGTGAAAGAAATGTAATAGGAGGATAGTTGTAGATAGATGCACATCACAGCTGATAAATGACACACTTTGCAACAAGAAAACAGTAAAAATGGCAGGAGAAATTCTTCAATGTTAAATACCAACAGTAGAATATTTTTATTGAAATAAGATATTTAAAAAATAAGTAATGTCTGTTTCTGTTGTTTCTCTTCCCTCTTTTTTAAAGAAATCACTTAAAATTGAGCAATTTTAAATGATTTTCATATTTTTTAAGCAATGAATCATCATTTTCATCCTTTTTAAAATGAAAATTTAAAAAAGTCATTACGACAAATAAAAGGAAATAAAATGGTATGTAAGAATAATAAATACTTAAATTATGTTTTTCTGTTTGCATATTGGATAACACATATGTAAGAGTTGGACTCTGTGACATAGGATGAAAGCATCAAAATTTCAAAGGATCATGATTTGCAGTGATTAAGGAATCATGGTAAATACTGAGATTTTCACAAATTCTAATCTCCTCCTACATATAGGTTTAATTTTTGTGAAGAAGTTAGTTTAGGCCAGATCTCACGTAGGTGAACATGCTACACAGACATATGTTTATTATTCTGACAGAGGCTTTTGATACCCTTTTCCCTGTCGGTTGACTAAAAAGTAGAGATGAAGGGACACAGAGAGAGGAAGTCTGACACAGACTTAAAATCATGTGCTTGCACTTATAAAGAAGCCGTAGCTTTGATTAGAGGCCTGGTGTTTCTGTGTGCAGGGTCAGGCCCTATGCTATAAATACTTACTTCATCATGGGAACACAGTCTTCATCTGTGTTTGGAAACTTGAATTCAGAAGCAGTAAGGCAGATTGAGAGGATCAAATCTATACTTGATGTAACTCCTTGGCAGTAAACCAAGGATAAATTTGACCTATGTGTATAAACAGAAGTAACTAAAAATGTAAATGTGTTACAGAGCCAGATAAAGCAGCAAGTCAAGGGAGAACAGAGGGCGTCAGCTTGAGACATAATCAATATGTGTGGGAGGCTGGAAAAGATAAGCAACACCAATGTCAACAGAAAGTCAGAAGGGGGGGAAAAAGCTATCACAAAGTGGTAAAATAAAAACTTTCTCTTTCTCCCTGCATCCATCAGTGAAGTTTGCCTTTTATTAATTATTTAATTGTTTATGGTTATATCATGCACTTGGCTACACTAGTATGCAAAAGGAGAAGTGATCAGGAAGATTTTGGACTTTTTTTAGGAATAAAGCCTTAATATCTTGTTTTGATGGAAGAAACTTGGTTTGCAGTTCTGTTTATGTCCCACAACCTATTGCCTAAAAAGGAGGCATTGTTAGATGGTGTGTACAGTAAGGGCAATGCAGCTGAAAGGATCATGTGTTGCCCCCAAAAGGAATTGGCAAGTAGAAAATCAAGACTGTAATTGCTCCTGTTCCAATATCAGTAGTTTCTGGTACATGAAAGAAGCTTTTTCATGAATGAATAGATATCTGGGCAGATCCCAACTATAGTACACATAAGACCTTGTGAGTCCAGATGTGCAAACAGATAAAATGTTTGCTGGTCAGGGGAAGATTTGGACTGAATATGCCATGCTTATTTGAAGTCAACAGAGTTATATTTATTTCCCCAGGTTGGGAGTGTGGTCTAGAGTGTCATTTTGGAAGTGGAAAGGCCAACTTACAAAGAAAGAGTCACTATGTAAAATGAATATCTGGATTCACTGTTGCCCAGTATTCTGTGCAGCCATTTATTCACATAAAATGAGGAAAATGTAGATATAAACAAGTTATTTACTATGACAGTTTACACTCCCCTAACTCAGAAGCTGCTATGACTCTGTATAATGTAATTTAGAACAAATACAAAACTGGTCTTTGTTACTTTACATGATAGAAGGGTCTAAATACATCCAGATGTTGCCTCCTCTCCCAGGCACTTTTAATACATATACACCCACTAAACCAATGTTAGGGAATCCTCTAAACATTAACTGAATTTCATTTTGATAATTTGAATGTACAATCTAAACTGCTGCACCTTTTAAATATATCCTCTCTTTTTGTTATAGTGTCTGACCAGTGTGTTTTCTCACGTATGAACTAAAATGTTTTAGAGCTTATTTGTACTGTTTTTAGAAGTGTGCTAGCAAAAAACTCATAGTGCATAAGCTGGAATGGGTAAGTCTGCATTTGAGCTGCCTATTGACAAGCTTCAGTAGTAATAGTTCTTAGTGCTATGATAGCATTGCCACACCCTGCTTTTTAAGCACTTTGTCTAAACTATAGGATGGATTTATGTTCCCAGGTGTAGTCCAAATTCTTGGTCCTTTGATTCCCCCAACCAGAGGGCCAATTCAAATGCATTAAAGTCTCTGTTTCCCTGTTTACTCAGGTCTTCTCCCAGTTAAAGCAGGTTGTGGTGCACATACACTCATTCCAGAAAGCAGTTTTAATATGGCCAGTGTGCATACATCTGGGGTAAGATATGAGAAGCTTTCTCAGTTCCCCCGGCTTACGTGTATGCATTCAGAGCTTGCCAAAGTGATGATATTCTGCTATGCCTGCTTTATATGACTGCTTTTAAGCTGCTGAAATTCTAGTGATGTTAGTCTAGAATGTACTGGGGTGCTGGGGGGAAGGGAATTGCGTTCTTTTTTCCAATTTTTTTTTTGGCTGAAAGGACTCAACAAACTTGGCACAAGTTCAAACTCTTTACAGGCATGAGTTTGCATTTTTCAGCTATTAATAAAATACTTCAGGTAAAGAATTATCCTAGCTCTAATCAGAAGTATATTTAGCACATAACATAAACATTTAAAACAGCATCTAGCACAAAGCTGGGAAGAAAAGCCAGAGAAATACATGTGTGTTTGGTGTTTTCTTGGAAAACTGTATCTGTCAGGTTTTAGCTGTTAGCCCAGACAGCAAGACTGGTGCTGCAGGGAATGTTTAAGGAGAGGAAAAACATGAAGGGCAACCCACTGCCAAATGATAAAGTTCCTCTGCAGTAGTTACTATATAATGTTTGATGAAGTACTGTCTTTAACTCCCCGCAGAGAAAGGTGGAGATAAATGTCATTGTTGCATTAGATTTTTTGAACTTGCTCTTCTCCTTGTACCTCATACCTTTGTCCCATCTATGTCAGGCTGCTACATGGACAGCTCAAGCAAAGGCAGGGAATAATCCCTTGGAGCAATAGGAGTGCTGTGTTGTTTGGGCTCCACAGCAGAGATGGGGCAGGATTTTCTCTATTCTTCCCTCTTATTATTGCATGGCTATCACCAATCACATGCAACCCAAACTCTGTGCTACCCTTATGAGCAGTGAGCTATTTCTTTAAGTGTGTCTTCTTGTTAACTTCATCTCAAAATAATTGGAAAGTTTAGGGAAAGAATATAGAAAGAGGGATGAGAAAGAAAAAAAAAAAAGACAGAAGAGACTGTAAAAGGCCTTTTGCCAAAATCCTTCCAAGAAGTTGGCTTCTCTTAAGGTTTAGATACCACTTATTTCAGTGCCGCTACTATTTCCTCCCCCAGCCCTGATTCTCTCTCTCCTTGGTGTCGCTTGGTAGGATCCGTCAAAATAACACCTCCAAAAAACCAGGGTAGAATCAGCACGGGCTGCCAATGTGAGAAAATCACTCATAATATTGAATGGCATTCAATTTCCTATCTGTCATATCTATCATTTCCTATCTGTCACTAAAGAAACTACACAGGACACAATGATATTTTGGCATTCATTGTAGAAATAGACTGAAATACAGGAAGGTTTAAAAGATGCATTTGCTATAAATGTCCTCATGTGTCCAGCAATGTATTAGAATAACTTAGTGTCAAGAACTTCAACAGCTGGCTGGATGTTTGACTGCTGCTTCTGTCTATGTAGGTGCACATCTTTCATGTGGACATAGAAAATGGTCCTGTGTATTGAGTTTGCGTTGCCAGGTTTTGGTAGCGGGGGGGCTACAGGGGTGGCTTCTGTGAGAAGATGCTAGAAGCTTCCCCTATGTCGGATAGAGACAATGCCAGCTGGCTCCAAGATGGACCTGCCGCTGGCCAAGGCCAAGCCAATCGGCAATGGTGATAATGTATTTAAGAAGGGGGAAAAAAAAACCCTGTGCAATTGCAGCCAGAAAAGAGGATTGAGAATATGTGAGAGGAACAACTCTGCAGACACCAAGGTCAGTGAAGGAGGAGGGGGAGGAGGTGCTCCAGGCACCGGAGCAGAGATTCCCCTGCAGCCCATGGTGAAGACCATGGTGAGGCAGGCTGTCCCCCTGCAGCCCATGGAGGTCTTAAATTAAACTAATTTCCCCAAGTCAAGTCTTTTTTGCCCATGACGGTAATTGGTGAATGATCTCTCCCTGTCCTTATCTCGACCCACGAGCTTTTTGTTATATTTTCTCTCCCCTGTCCAGTTGAGAAGGGGAGTGATAGAGCGGCTTTGGTGGGCACCTGGCATTCAGCCAGTGTCAACCCACCACACTATGGGACATCATATATTATTTTACACTGTGCAAGGACTTAAGATTCACTTGAAATTCAAAATGTACAATAATGCAGCAGCATCTATAAATCAGAAAAACAATGGAAAGAAATTGTGGTGAGGCACTGGAACAGGTTTCCCAGAGAAGTTGTAGGTGCCCCAGCCCTGGAAGTGTTCAAGGCCAGGTTGGATGGGGCTTTGAGCAACCTGGTCTAGTGGAAGGTGTCCCTGCCCATGGCAGGGGGTTGGAACTAGATAATCTTTAAGGTCCCTTCCAACCCAAACCATTCTATGATTCTATGATTCTATGAAAGCAAAGCTTTATATCTGATTATTAATATATTTCATTTCACTCAGCAGATAAAATTCAAATTATTGATTTTATGGAGCTATTGGCATGAAATCACTTAGAAAAAAAATGTATTACTGCACAAAAAAACTCTTCCTGTGTAACTATTGCATTTATAGTGTTATGTGAGCTCAGGAATAGGGTCTTTTTCTTTTTCTTTTTCTTTTTCTTTTTCTTTTTCTTTTTCTTTTTCTTTTTCTTTTTCTTTGTTAGTTTTTTTAGTTTCTCTTTTTTTAGGGTTTTTTTTTAGTTTGTTTAGTTATTTGGGGGTTAGACTAGATGATCTTTAAAGGTCCCTTCCAACCCAAACCATTCGGTGATTCTGTGATTCATTTACCAGAAAAGGCATATTTACCAAAAGGAATTATAATTTGTTCCACCTTAAAGTAAAAATTAGATACCTGGTATCCAATTTATAGCTTTTGCTTTTTTTTATTTTTCCTAATTATACTTCTGATTCATTTAAAATCCCTTTTGAAATGTTGAATATTTGAAAGGCAGCACAGATGCTGATTCTGTTTGCAATGGCCTAAAAAAGAAAAGTGCAAGCTTTAATCTGATGCCTAGGGCTGCATTAAAAAAATTGGATTGAAAAGGATTAGATTAGACCTTCTGGATTTTAAAATGTTAAAACTCCATTTATGCTTTAACATAATCTCCTTCCATTCTCTGGAGCCATCAAGCTGAGCGCTGTCCCTTGCAAGTATTTTTTATTATTATTAAATTTGCTTTTTTTTTCATTTTAACATCGTAGTTTCATATTTGTAATAGCAAGAAATCCTCTGAGACAGATATAAAAGTTCTTTCTGGCCTGGTGAATGGAAGGGCAAGCACTTAAACCTCTGTTTTTTACAATGATTTTATGTATTTGTGCACAGTGACAAATGTACATATTAATAGATAGTTTTTAAAAGCCAAATAAGAGTGAGTGCTTTTAAAGATTTCAGAGGCTTGTGAGAGAGTGGTGATGTTTTACAGTACAGCAATTTATTTACAATGCATTATTATGAAAAATGCTCAGTTTAAAAAGCAATCATGCACTTTACTAAACCTGAAGCACCTATTACATACAGCATCTGCAAATAAAAAAAGTATTATAATATTTGCAAACTGATGCCTGATACTTCAGAATGCCGATTGGATTTTATTTCTCATAAAAATAAAACCAAAATATTATTTGGGGGTTAAAGGACAGCATCTCTCAGGAGCAAAATGGAGGAATAATAATATCCTTCCTGGGATCACGCAACCTTTTCAATGATGATGACGACCTTACTGCTGAATTTTTGAGCATTCCACGCCATGGGTGGGACTATCAGTTTTTCCAACATCACTCACTCTGTATTGAGAATATTCTAGGCAAACCAAAAGTATATAAAAAAATTAGATAATACTATCTAATATGAGAGAGATTATATCAAACCATTAAATCCATCTCTGTTCAGCCATGGTGGATCAGCCCTTTCTGTTCATCCATGTGTCGTGGTTTAACCCCAGTTGACAACTAAGCACCACACAGCCGCTCACTCCCCCTCCCCCTCCCCAGTGGGATGGGGGAAAGAATCAGGAAAAAAAAGTAAAACCCCTGGGTTGAGATAAAGGCAGTTTAATAGGACAGCAGAGGGAGAGAAAATAATAATAATAATAATAATAATAATAATGATAACAGGATATATAAAATAAGTGATGCACAATGTAATTGCTCACCACCCGCCAACCGATGCCCAGCCAGTCCCCGAGCAGCGATCCCTGCCCCCCAGCCAACTCCCCCCCAGTTTATATACTGAGCATGACGTCATATGGTATGGAATAGCCCTTTGGTCAGTTGGGGTCAGCTGTCCTGGCTGTGCCCCCTCCCAGCTTCTTGTGCACCTGGCAGAGCATGGGAAGCTGAAAAAGAAAGCCCTTGACTAGGGTAAGCACTACTTGGCAACAACTAAAACATCAGTGTGTTATCAGCATTCTTCTCATCCTCAATCCAAAACACAGCACTATGCCAGCTACTAGGAAGAAAATTAACTCTATCCTAGCTGAAACCAGGACACCATGGAGCTGTGATAAGTCACGTGACAGGGCACACCATCACACATACCTTATTTTCTGCCACTAGTCACAGGCTCTGGATAACATCTAGAAGAGACAGTATCATGATTTGGTCTCACCTAGCAATACAAATAGCTAGGTGCTATTATCAGAAGGGTGGTGTATGCTGAGCTGGGCTGGAGATTTCTTAATTCATTCAGGATATCTGGTAGGACCCAGCAAGGAACTATGTTTGCTCTAATTAATGAATGCCACTTGGGAACCTGGTACAGGATATTAAAAGTGAACTGTCCAAACCAGTGTGAGTCTTTGTTGTGACACCATCATAAAATGAACAAATAATCTGATCAACAATCCCCATTCTCAATGTAGCCATCATTATCAGTTCATCTAATAACTGAAAAGATATTTATTGCATCCATAATAAAGAGTAAGGGTCGCTATCTAAAAAGTTTTGTTACTCAATTTGCTACGCTCTTTGTGAGGCTCAAGGCTTTCAAGAAGGTGTAACTAGCCGAACACCATTTTCCCTTAGCGCCGCCAGAGAAACTGAAATATTTGATCACTTTGGTGTTTTTTCAAATCTTAATCTGCTTGGTTTTATATACTTTCTTGACAGCCACATTTGAGAACACAGATGGTTTGTGTTCATAGCACACATTCAAGTCCAGTACCTGAGCCAGATTGCCTCTAATAAAGACCAGGTTGGGTTTCAAGATTTCATTTTCATCATCCCTCAGATATGGGTCATTATATACTGTACACACTTTCTCAGCTTCTTCAGCTAAGAAAGAACACAGTTTGTTATGTTATTTAGTACAGGAATCTTGTACTGCTGGATAGACCGCCAAAATATGAGCAAATCTACAGTGGGCCCATAAGTAGGAGTAATCTCAGATGTAAAACCCAGCTAGCAACTAAGTAGTTCCTATTAAGAGAGTGATAGCTACTCCCCCTGTAAAATGTACAAAGATTTGTGACTAGGTGCAGGCAAACTGCATCACTGTTCATCCAATCATGAGAAAGAAAAACTGTATGAAGTGAAGATGTGCTGGTTTTGGCTGGGAGATGGCTGAACACCTGCCTGCTGATGGGAAGTAGTGAATTTCTTGCTTTGCTTTGCTTGTGTGCGCGGCTTTTGCTTTACTTATTAAACTGTCTTTATCTCAACCCACGAGTTTTCTCACTTTTACTCTTCCCATTCTCTCCCCCATCCCACTGCAGGGGGAGTGAGCGAGCGGCTGGGTGGTGCTTAGTTGCCAGCTGAGGTTAAACCATGACAGTCCTTTTTGGTGCCCAACATGGGGCTCAAAGGGTTCGAGATAACGACAGATTTGATTGGAATGTGTTAGATCAAATTTATAGCTGTTATTATTGTTTAGCTATTAATGACAGGCTCCTGTGCTTGCCATGGGGCTTGCTTGCCTCACTCTATATTAGTCTACTGCTCGTTAGTGGCTGCTTTTTGCTTTCACTGCTTGCTGTACTGCTGTACTGCTTATCGTCTTACTCTGCTGTGCCTGGGAACATTTTGATAACAGCAATGGCGATGCGCCTGGGCTGGCAGATGGCCAGGGCATCGCTGCTGGTTTTGTGCTGCTGTAGTGGACAGGCTGGAACTCCAGTGTGAACTCGAGTCAAAGGCACTGTGACGTGTGGATGAGTCCATGCGGGAGCAGGACACCCTGAAGCGTCTGTGGCCGTGGATAAGTCCACACCAGACCAGGTATATCTTGAAGCATCTGTGGTCATGGTTATGTCTGTGCTGCAGCAGTTATACCTCTGGAGGTGTTGTGGCCCAAGGATACGTCCATGATGCAGCAGGTACACCTTGAAGCATCAGTAGCTGTGCATGAGGTCATGCTGGAGCACCTCAAAGCGTGTGGCCATGGATAAGCCCACAACAGAGCAGGTACACCCCTGGAGGGACTGCAGCCATGAATAAGGTGTGTGGCGGTGTGCTTCCCCCCCCGCCCTGTAAGTGATAACCACCAGTGGGGGTCGTGATGGCTGCATCCGGCCCCAAAGTGGATTCAGGGGAGACAGATAACAACACAATAGCCAAGGGCTATTGTACAATGCGCCCACCTAATCACAGTGAAGAAACTAAAAATCTGTGATCGGTATGCAAATATGACTATGAGTCAATCATCTTACCCCCATAAATAGTGAGCAGCCCAAGAGCCCTTTGAGCTCTCCTGCACGGCAGTGGGCTGTACACCAGGATCTCCCCTTGAGTAGGAATGCCTCTCAAGGTTACTCCTTGAGGTTGAGAGATTCCTTGCCACAACAGATCCTCGGTAAGTGACTAATAGCATGCTAAACTTTAAAATCTTAGCTAAGTGATATAAAGGATCATCTCACTGCTGTAACAAGTCTGACTCCTCCTCTTGTGCTCCCACCAGTTACCCTGAGTTAAGAAGCTGAGTTCAGTCAGCTCACAGAAGGACCCAGCCTGAAGGGGAAACTGGGATCACAGCCAGGAGCAGTGGCTGGGTGCTGCAGGGGAGCAAGACTTCCATCTTTCAGCCATGGAGAGCCATTGGATCAGTTGAGCCACCAATGAAAACAAAGCCTTCGTATTGCCACCCTGCTCAGGCAAAATATCTGAATAACACAGAGAAAGGAACAAATTTCAGTGAGATTATTGGTATCTGAAAAAACTCTAGAAGAGTTCAAAAGCTATGTGCTCTACTAAGGAAGCAGTCTCCCCAGCAGGCGTAGCCCTAGATGCACAGTATGCCAGAATATAGAAGTCTGTAGGTCAATGGCAGGTCCAATGGATAACAGACAAGAGAGGGAAAGAAAAAGTTTTTTCCAATTTTATCTCACAAAATAGATAAAGCAAAATACTTTTCTACTTTTTCAGTTGTTTTCCTGGGTTTAATGTTCTTAATAATATTTTTTTTTGCTTTTTAGTTTTTAATCTTAAATGAGATTTCAAGGTAATTGAATTACAAGAAATCATTTCCCAAATAGTTGTATGGAGAATTTAGAAACTTAGGCACAAGAGTAACTGTTTTCTCTGTCATAGCAGTGGAAGGAGGAGGGCTGAATCTTTGTCTCAGTAACAATTCAGTCCTTGATGAGCTGTTGGGACAGTTCAGATATGTACTGCTCCCTGTCAAAACCATTTGCAAGATTATAGTATCTTGCCATTCAAGAAATGAATCTTAAAATGCCCCTGGTTGCAAGCTCTGAGCTGAAATGCCTAAGCCCTGTACAAAAGTTCTGACAAATATTTTTGTTGTGTATTTTTGTTGTGTATTTTTGGTGTGATTTTATATTGATTTTTCTGCTACATCAGAACTTTGACATTTGCTGTAGTACGTTTGCTTGTTTGGTGGTTTTTTTATTGTTTTTTTTGTCCTTGAGCTTACCCTTCTGAATCTCCCATAAGTCAGAAATCAGTGAAAATTTCCACTGTATACAGCTACTCATGAAATAATAACCTGTTTCTCTTTGTGCCCTTCTGCACTTCCATTAGTTTTGATTTCACAACCTTTAACAAGAGATCAATGGATTGAAGCACCAGTGCCAGTAAGCCTGCCTATCATTTTGTATTTTGCAAAGATTTAGACAGGAAGAAATAAAATTTTCTTAACTCAAGATGAGCTAATTAGCTGCTTCTGCTTATTCCAATTGGATTTGTGGGTTATAACCAGTGCACTTATCAGATCTAGTCTGTCTATACATAAGGCAAGGACTGCCATGGTTCTATCTACAAGAACAATGATGGTTATTTCAGAACAGCATATTCTCATAAGCAGGATGCCTTGCCGTCATATTCCAGTCACTGAGCTTTTAAAGAAACATAAACACTCAAGTAGGCAGATAACAGAAGGATAAAGACAGATGTGAAGGTAGAAAGAACTGACAGACAAAAAGGGGAAAGAAAGGGTGAGAAGAAAAACTCCAGTGGCATTTGTGAAAGGAGGGAAATGCATTCTAGAGTACACACAGTCCTTTGATGTACACACAGTCCTTTGATGTACACACTTTATGTAAGCACTTCTCCCTTACGGATGGTCGCATTGTGAAGTATAGAAATACATTTCTACTTTTATTTTGCAAAGCTTGGAACCCATAATATGTTCCTAGTAAAATCTCTTCTCCCTGCTCCCTTCCTCCTTTCATTTGCCCCTAATAACTAAATCATCTTTAAATAACTAAATTGCACTCTAATTAGATGACAAATTTAAAATCTCCAAGTTGCCATCTAATCCTAAAAGCAAATAAAGTCTGAAGGCAGTGTGGAACTACAAATTCAGCACTTACTTTGGAAAGTTTCAGCCTTGGCAGAGTTAAACACCTCTGTGATTAGCAGAATTAAATACCTCAGGCCCTGTTAGGATCTATAGATGAACGACCCTTTTTTGTGCTCTCGCAGGCCTTCATCTGAGAGATGTGCTCAAAATACAGAGTATACTCTAAAAAATGTAGTTTAGCCATGACCATAGCAGTGTCTAGCATGAGTCAGGGGCTTTATTGTTCAACTTGGGTAGCAGCAGGTTCAATTTCTTTCTAAGCATGAGGATTCAAATCCCTAGAAGTAAACACTGACCACCAGGAAATTGGCTTTTGAAATGGAGGGATACTATGACTCAAACGTTGAAAACTGTCCCATTTGCTTGGCATTATATAGAAATTAGACAAGTAGAACTGACCAAGTTGTTTAGATGGTCCACTGAAAAGGAAAATTTAGACTCTAGTCCTTAAACTAACTTTTCTACCATTTTACATGCACTGTTATACAAGTATTTGAACACTGTCTTGAATAGAAACATAATTAAGAATATGCAGGAATTAGGAACAAAGTAAGAAAAAGTAGTTTGCGAAAAAATGCCACAATTCATTAAATTTATATCCATTATTCATCAGTTTTCTGATAAATTTTCTAACATCTGGTTTTATCAGACCAAAGCATTTATTACTTTTTTGACAGAAATCTATATTCTCGTGTAAATGCAATATACAATTTCTGCATATTAGATTAGTAAAATGATTCTGTATTTTTTATAACTCTCATGGGATTTATATTTTTATACACAGAGTGATATACTGCAATAGGATTTGTGTAAGTTTTGGGAATTTTCCTTAGTTTCCAATCAGTGAGTTTCCAATCTTTAGTGAGTTTATGAAAAGCACAGATTACGGAGTCATCACTACCTGCCCTAATGAGCTTAGCTGAAATACACTGACATAATGGAACAGATCCTTTTTCCAACAAAATTAACAGTTTTATACTGACTGCAAAATGGGTGAAGACCAGGCTGTGCGATACTTGTTTTTCTTATCTCTGTACAAAAAGAGCTCCCATTCAAAATATTTTCTAGGTCACTCAGCTTTCTCTTATGTCCTTTTTATTTGCTACTCTGACAATATTTAATTTGAAGTTATGCTAAAGGAGAAAAACTGAGAAAACACTGTACTGAAGGTTGCGAGGTAAACTGTTTCAGTAGGCACATAAGGATATAAAGCAGAAAACTTGTCATTTTCTATATAATTCTATATTCATTGAAAATCAGACACTTAGAAAATACCTCTAAGCAATGATCTTTTCCTAAGGAGATTTACTGGATGACCTAATAGGCAGTTCTTTTTTGTTCAGTCCTAGAGTCTCCATACAAATAAAACATCTATCGATTTCAGAAATAGACTTATCAAGTAAAGAATTTTGCATGTAGTCCTCATGATTCTTTACATCATCTTCATAATATATGCAGATATCATCAAAGAATCTAAAATTTATTTAAATCATCTAAACTTTATCAAAACAATGTACTTTCTCCTCACTTTAAAAGAGGAAAACCACAGTTCCTGGATTTAGGCATAACAGTATTGGGCATTGATTTCCAAATGATGACATTTCTTCTTGTATTTTTCTTTTATTTTTAAATACACTAAAAGCAGGGGAGGATGTATAGCTATTTAGAGTCCCTATATTTCTTTCTGAATAGTAAATAAGCATGTGAACTGTATGTGTTATCTTGGATTTACTACATCTGAACACATTGCTTCATATGTGGGGTGACCACATTTTTGAGACTTGCACATGCTAAACACTTGGAAATCTTAGGCAAATGCACTGAACTGGGCAGTATCAACGGCAGTAGCTAAAGTCCTTTTAGCCTCTACTTCACCACAGAGTTGTTTACTTGAGACAGTGTTCCTGAATCATGAGTAGCCAAATTAAAAGTGTTCATTTAGATAAAAATTCATAGATTAAGTTGATTATTAATATTCTGCTGATGTAAAAGTATCATGCGACACTGAGTGGCTGCCATCGGACATGAGTAATGGATGCTGGACATTTCATACAGAGCCATCTGCTATCATCCTGTCATCTAGCACTTTGAAAGAAAAGCACTTGGAAAGAAAAGCACTTTCAAGATCAAGGAATGGTTTGCTAATATATATCACAATTGGAAAAATCATTTCTTCTTATTTGTTCAGGTCATGTTTAATGTAGCTTACCTGTTTATTTTAAGTCACTCTTGCTCTTAGCTGAATACAGTATAGACAGGAATACATTCTATCTTCATTTGCACCTTGCAACTGGACTAATGAAAATGAAATTTTATGACCAATAATTGTCTACAATGTAGCACATGCAGTAAGAAGTTGTTGTGTGTCCTGACTGGTGTAAATTGGCATAGCTCTACTGAAAGGATTGTCTAGCCTCCAAATATCAAAGAAAATATATGTAATATATTTAAGCAATATTAGACAACAGTATATTCCTACTCAATTCCAATCTACTCATTAGCACTTAAGAAACAACCTTGATTCCAAGTATTAACGTTCACTTAATCAGATAAAATGATAAAAGAGTGGTTTGGGTTTTTTCACTTTTTTTTTTTTTTAATAAATAATCCTCAATTCCTCTGGAAACTTTTAGCACCAATGAGACTGAAATGTACAAGATTCACTGTTTTATAGAGTGATTTTTAAAAGCTGTGCAAAGCACTACTATCAATAATTAAAAGACGAACTTAAAGAAGGGACTTGCTTGTACCTAGCTGATACAAATATCCTGGTTTCAGCTGGGATAGAGTTAATTTTCTTCC
>VYZW01045042.1:92100-104245 GCA_013401315.1 Balaeniceps rex | reverse complement strand
AGAGAAAGGAGATAGATATGGACTGTCAGTACAAAAGAGAGTAGAAGAAACTATTAAAAAGCATTATCAATAGCACTAGCACACCAGCAGTCTACTTGCTGGGGTAGCAAAATTTGATTTTGCCTACTCTGCTGAGAAACCTTGAGCTGGGAATGTGCAAGTACATGTCTGAAAATCTAGGATGTGGGTGGTGNAAATAAGCACTGCAGAAGCCTCTTGGAAAGATAGGACGAGGGCAGCATTGCATTAGCCAAAGAAAGAGAAATGAATGTTGCAGTATAAAGGTTCATGGTGCATTAATAAAGATCGCAGAGGGTAGCTTTAGATTGCCAGGAAAATTTTCTCTTAAAGGTGTTACAAAGAAGAGTTTAGGCATAGCCTGGATTTGTGGAACTAAAGGAGACAGGGTGGATAATGCTTAGAGTACAAATGGGAATGACAGGCAGGAGGGCGGTGTGTGAGGCACTATACAGACATCAGGTAAACTCTGACCTGAAAAGTTTGCAATCTCAAACACAAGGCAGGTGTTTAAGACAAGCAGTGGCCAGTTAGAGTGGAAGGGTGAAATGTGCTTGTAATGCTTAGTGGAGCTGTAGCAACAACCACAACTCACAATTTACATAAGATGTTATTGCACAGCAGGTTCCTTTTATGCATTACAGCACAGATGTATTTTAAAGTGGCATTTGAAGTAAGATGAGTTGAGACACTGTCATGTCCAGACATGTGGAAAGCAGCAAAGACTTTGCTTCTGTGCTAGTACCTAGATCTGGAGACAGGAAAGGACTGAAGGGAACTGAATCTTCTGGTTATACACCTGGTTTTGGGTTGTACAGCATTTCTTGAGTACCCTGCTACTAAATAGTCAGCTAAATATTTACTTGCTTGCATTATCACAACCAGACTAATATCAATATTTTCCTTTTAAACTGTTATCAGTATATTGCATACTCCTAAATGTGAAAATGTTTTTTCATATTATATAAAATGGGAATGTCAGCGATAAACCCAAACTGAGAGAGTGATAGTAACATAGGTGTTGCCATGAGTTTTGGGGAACAGTTTGAGCAAGAAGNATCCAGCAAGAATTTCTTTTCTTGTAAAAAAGATGAATGACAGAAAGCACAGACACACTGTTGGACAGATGTTCGCTCTCCCTGCTTTGAGGCACCCTTGGACCCTTGGACTATGCTGAAGAGACATCTCATCCCTGCACAAGATTGCCCTGTGCAGTGGATTCCACAAGCTCTGTTGGGGACCTATTCCACCACACTGTCTTTCAACTTGCAGGTTTTTCCCAATAACGCAGAAAAGCCTCTTTGCTGCAAATTAAATTAATACCTTCTTGTCTACTCCCTGTGGACATGGACATGGAGAACAGCTAGCTCCGTATACTGGAAGGCTGCTGGCACATTGTTCTCCTCTCGTTCTAGACTAAACAGAACCAATTCTCTTGACCTTTCCTCATGCGGCATGTTTTCCATACCACTTATCGTTCTTGTTCTTCTCCTCTGGACTCTCTCCAGTTTGCCTCTGTAATTTTTATAGTGTGGTGCCCAAAACAGGACAAAGTACTCAAGCTGAGTCTCCCTAGTGCCAGCAGACTAAAACAGAACAGCCATCCACATTTTACATAAGATACTCTTGCTAATATGCACTACAGTGAGATTTGTCTTTCCTCAGTCATATGATGCAGCTCACTCTTATTCAGTTTAAGGGCTGTATAGTCTTCAGATTCCTTTCCTGTCCTGCATCCCATATAAATATTTCCCATTTTGTATTCATGCAGTTGATATCTGTGGCAAATTACACTTGTCTGTTTTTCTGAATTCATACTACTTGTATCAGATCGTCTCTCTGGGCTCTAATACAGTCATCCAAAGTGCTGGCACTTGTTATCTGCTGGTGTAACTTGAAGAACCACTGCTTCATCTTCCAAGTCACTCATAAAAATATTGAGTAGAACTAGATCAAGAACTGACATCTGTTCCATGTGCATGTTATGGTGAACTCATCTACACTGTATTTTCCTAGTTTACTTTTGAGAAAAGCATGTAGGCCTGTGTGGAAAGCCTTCTTAAAATTAAGTTCTAGCAAGTCTACTGCTTCATTTTTACCCCCTTGGCCAATTGCTCTGTCAAAGAAAAAACGAGATGGATTTGTTTCTGATAAATCCATGCAGCACTTTGTTATCACTGTATAATGTTCAAAGTGTTCACAAACTGATTATATGCTGTAGTATTGTAGGATTTGTTGGTAGCAGGATTATCTTTCTAGGCATCTACAGTTTATCAGGCTCCCATTTTTACAGATAGGTGTTATAGCAGACATTCTCTCACCCTGGTATCTTTCACAGTATTCCGTATTTTCTTTAAAATACATGTTGATGGTTCAGTGATTGATTCTGGCTAGCTGATTAAGTGTTGCAAGGTGCGTATGCCTGCCTGTTCCTGTTAATAAAGTGCTTGTGTTCAATGACTATATGGTTTGATACACCTTACTGGAAGAAAGGTGTCCACATCACACACTGAGAACTGAAGCCTCTGAGGACTTGAAGGAATACAGTGACATGAGAAACAATCTATGTTTTCCAGTCCTTACTAATGGTTTCCTAGAAGAGCACTGAGGATAATTACTCAGTCAATATAAGGAAACTTGCAGCTGCAACAGTGGAGTGGGAAGGGGATTCCTATTTCAAGGGTTCAGTAGTCATTTTGGTTATGTTAGGACTAATACTAACAAATATGAAGGTGAATTTTTAGGGGTGTGTATGATAACCAGAAGATAATTGTTATCTGACAACAACATCACTTTAATATATTTTCCTTACCCTCCTCATATTTTTCTTTGATCACTGCTTAACATAACATCTAAACCTGTGATTACAGTTTATCTTGCTAGTTAGTTTAAGTATTAGCAGTATTTCCTCTCTTTATTGGTTATCCCACCACTATCATTGTAATATATTGCCATCTATCCCAAATAGATTGGGAAGAGCAAAGTCTTTAATAAATGCAATGCATTATCACTGCTCCCTCTTTGAGTAACAGAAAGCATTGCTTTGGGTTAAATGTTCCTGCTCACTTGTCTTAAAGGTTATTCAAAACATGAGCAAAAGAAGAATGTCCCTGCTCTAGCGAAACATAAAGTGCCATCCTAAAAATAGAACTAAAATCCTCACTTTGATGTGACAATGCTCAGATCCAACTCACAAGTTAGTGAAAATCTTTGTGTAGAGCACAGAGTGAACCTGACTATCTCAGTGGAGACGTTTGTTGCATCATTCCTCAGCACCTCCTGCTGGCTAAGAGACGTGGAGGGACTTATTCATATGACAGCTGGGTGAGTGTAGCCTGTATATGAAATCATGCACACAAAGCTGAGCAATACTTTGCCACCACTCAGAAAGCCAGGGCTTTCTGTAATGTTGTCAGTAGCGATGGTAAACAGAAAGAACAGGTTTGTACAGGACAAAAGAAAAACTAGAGACTTGAGCAAGTAATAAAAATTAATTCTCTAGGCCTGATTCTTCATATGCCTCTCTATATCAAAAGATATCTGTATCTGCAGAGACAATCAGAATTATATCAGAGTGAGGGATATGAAGGTGGAATAAGAATCAAGCACAAGATAGCATCAGTAAAAATGGCATGCTGTAAAACAGAGAATTGCTGCAACGAAATGATGTATATGAGGGTTCTTTTGTTGGCATTTATATTTCCATTTCGAACATGTGGTGGGGTAAAGGGAATATTGTTTTGGACTACAAAGTCTTTAAAACTAACTTTACTGTAACCCCAAATTGTAGCTTAGTATCTGAGGATATGTATAGAGTGAGTATCAAAATAAACTACTGGTGTTAACCTTCTGCATCTATTCAAAATGAAAATTTCGGGGAAATTTGCCAGCTATAAAAAAATAAACATTGCTGGTTAATATCCGTGGGCCAGAACGAGCTCAGCGTGAATAGATTTTATTTACATAAGTGCAGAAGCAGGTTCCATTTGCTATTAGAACTTCTAAGGTAAACTTTCCTATATAAACTATGGAATCTCCCACTAAAATAGTACAGTGAAAGAAAGCCAAAATTTGGGGTTAAAACACAAAGGCTGTATTTATTCTCTGAAATGCAAACAAAACCTCATACTTTTGCTGTTCTATTCATCCAAGGATCACAAAGTCAATCATCAGTTATAACAATATCTATGTCTCCATTATGTATCGTGGCACAATAAGAATGGACCTGCAGAGCAAAACAGTTAGTACCAAGGACCCAACATGCCCAATACTAAATGTTTTGGGGGTTTTACTTTAGACTAGCTTTAATCCATTCCTGTTGATTGGACTGCATCAGATATGCAGCTGGAGTGTGTCCTCCAGCTGAGCACAAGAAAGGACCCAGCCAGCATGTGGTAAGACTGCTCCATGATGTGAACCAAAGGGTGATAATCGGGGAGGATGAAGAAGTCAACTTCAAAAGCATGCCCTGATCCAAAATAAAGCACCAGTAGAGACACACCCAGGGAATTAAGCCCTACCCAGCAGCCCAGTACGTGAAGCAGATTTCATAAACCCCATTCCATGGGTGGCAGATGGAGGTACAGCAGATTTACATGAAAAAGAAGTGGCAGAACCATGACAAGGCTGAATAATGCGCTGTCCAGAGACATTGGGCATTGTGGGGCACTACATCTGCTGTAAATGGACAGGGCACAGTGGCGGAGTAGTGAACTAATGCAGATAATCTGTATCAAGAAAAACAAAGCACAAGCAGAGGGTCTGGCTTGATTAAATGATCTGTGAATGGTCTCGTTTAGCCTTACCAGTGTCAGTGATAAGGAAGATAACTATTAGATTGACTGTGACAAGTAGCAACTTAGAAATGGACCATGAGACACAGATTTAAGTGAGAAATATGAGGGCAAAAGAAACTGCAGCCCTGGCTTGGCCTTGTCAGATGTAGCACATTCTCTTAGTCACTGGATGAAGAAAATATCACCCCACTGGCAGCCCATCCACCTCCATCATGGCTACCTCCAGGAATAGCTATATTCAACACCAGAGCTTCCAGGGGAATTCACAGAGCCCAATTATTAGGACACCATTGCTATCAGTTCAGTGACTTCACTACCACAGAAATGTGTGTGCTATTTTAACCAGCAGTAAAAGCTAATAATGTCTTATTTTGTATGATGCATTCTGTGGTTATCATATAAAGCAGAGCTTGCCATTGCTATTTTTGTATGTTTTTCTGCTATTTGATATCTGATAAAGCAGATGTCCAGGCTGGGTATGATATCAGCTAGATATTTAATTATTATGTGGCTGTACTGGAAAGTGATGCCAGAAAATATAGACAACCCAGATGTGCCAGTGTTGGTTTTGGGTTTAGCCCACATTTTTTACTAGTGAAGAAGTTTCATAAGTACATTAAAGACATAATTCTGGAGGACTCTAAAGCAAAGAGTTACCACAAAAACACCGGGCACAGAGAATGACCCAATTCATTGGTAAAATCATAAGAAGGGAAGCAGCTTGAGTAGAAAAAGGTCTTGGATGTCTCTTGTTTGCAGCAGAAGGCGTCAGCAAGGAATTGTCATGAGACGGAGCCTCAATCGTAATGGCTCCAAAACAGTCATTCAGTCGATGTAAAAATATGTGTGAATGAAGAACCATGCCTTTATCTCCTCTTCATGAATCCAAATGTACTGCACCTAGAGAAACAATGGCTTTAAGGCTTCCATAAAAGATCTTTTTTTTTTCTCTCCTAAGTGATTTTAGAAGGAAGAAGTCTCAAATACTGTAACTCTATTTGTTTTCTAAGTGTGCATTTGAAATTATTTGGTCATTATATTCAGACAGTTGGATATGAGAGTTAATTTTTTTTTTAAATATTGTATAACTGCACTTTAAAATATTAGCATCTGATCCTTGCCAAAAAGTTGTGCTGAATCTGTTGCTGATCTAGACAAAAAAAACCAATCAGGTTAATCTCTCAACCTCAATTTCCACCAAAGCTCATTGACAGTTGCTGTACTGTTCAATAGGAACATGTTTCAAAAGTCACATCAACTCTGCTTGAAGGATTGAGCAGAGTGTTTTGCCACCACAGTTGGAGGTGCTGCAGTTGCCTCTGGAAATTCTGTTCCTTCCCTTTATCTCTAGAGCCGAGCTCCAGAGCGTGATGCTGTCAAGTCACAAATCATAGAATCATAGAACCATAGAATCATAGAATAGTTTGGGTTGGAAGGGACCTTCAAAGGTCATGTAGTCCAACCCCCTTGCAATGAGCAGGGACATCTTCAACTAGATCAGGTTGCTCAGAGCCCCGTCCAACCTCACCTTGAATGTTTCCAGGGATGGGGCACCTACCACCTCTCTGGGCAACCTGTTCCACTGTTTCACCACACTCACTGTAAAAAAATTCTTCCTTTTACCTAGTCTAAATCTACTCTCTTTTAGTTTAAAACCATTACCCCTGGGCCCTACTAAAAAGTTTGTCCCCATCTTTCTTATAAGCCCCCTTTAAGCATTGAAAGGCCGCAATAAGGTCTCCCCGCAGCCTTCTCCTCTCCAGGCTGAACAGCCCCAACTCTCTCAGCCTGTCCTCGTAGGAGAGGTGCTCCAGCCTTCAGATCATTTTTGTGGCCCTCCTCTGGACCCACTCCAACAGGTCCATGTCTTTCCTGTGCTGAGGGCTCCAGAGCTGGAGGCAGTACTCCAGGTGGCGTCCCACAAGAGCAGCAGAGGGGCAGAATCACCTCCCTCGACCTGCTGGCCATGCTTCTTTTGATGCAGCCCAGGATACGGTTGGCCTTCTGGACTGTGAGCACACACTGCCAGCTCATGTCCAGCTTTTCTTCCACCAGTACTCCCAAGTCCTTCTCCACAAGGCTGCTCTCAATCTCTTCATCCCCCAGCCTGTATTGATACTGGGGGTTGCCCCAACCCATGTGCAGAACCCTGCACTTGGCCTTGTTGAACCTCATGAGGTTCACACAAGCCCAATTCTCAAACTTGTCCAGGTCCCTCTGGATGGCATCCCATCCCTCAGGTGTGTCAACCACACCACTCAGCTTGGTGTTGTCTGCAAACTTGCTGAGGGTGCACTCAATCCTAATGTCTATGTCATTAGTAAAGATGTTAAACTGTACTTGTCCCAGTACAAACCCCTGAGGGACACCACTTGTTACCAGTCTCCATTTGGACATTGAGCCGTTGACCACTACCCTTTGGATGTGAGCATCCAACCAATTCCTCATCCACCGAACAGTCCACCCATCAAATCCATATCTTTCCAATTTAGAGAGAAGGATGTTGTGGGGGACCATGTCAAAGGCTTTTTGGAAGTCCAGATAGACAATACCCGTAGCTCTTCCCTTGTCCACTGATGTAGTCACTCCATCATAGAAGGCCATTAAGTTGGTCAGGCAGGACTTGCCCTTGGTGAAGCCATGCTGGCTGTCTTGAATCACCTCCCTGTCCTCCATGTGCCTTAGCATAGCTTCTAGGAGGATCTGTTCCATGATCTTCCCAGGCACAGAGGTGAGGCTGACAGGTCGTTAGTTCCCAGGGTCCTCCTTTCTTCCCTTTTTAAAAATGGGTGCAATGTTTCCCTTTTTCCAGTCAGCAGGGACTTCACCTGACTGCCATGACTTTTCAAATATCACGGAGAGTGGCTTGGCAACTACCTCAGCTAATTCCCTCAGGACTCTGGGATGCATCTTGTCAGGTATCATAGACTTATGTATGTTCAGGTTCCTCAGGTGGTCACAAACCCGATCTTCTCTTACAGTGGGATGGACTTTGCTCCCGCAGTCCCCGTCTTGTGGTCCATCCACTCAAGAGGTGTGCAAAGAGATGTTGCCAGTGAAGACTGAGGCAAAGAAGTTGCTGAGTGCCTCGGCCTTCTCCTCATCCATTATTACCTGTTGCCAGTCTTGTTCATGAGGGGGGTATGCTTTCTTTGACCTTCCTTTTCTGGCTGATGTACCTGTAGAAGCCTTTCTTATTATTCCTTGCATCTATTGCCAAGTTCAGCTCCAGCTGCGCCTTGGCCTTCCTGACCCCATCCCTACACAAGCGGGCAGTGTCCCTATACTTTTCCCAGGATACCTGTCCCTGCTTCCACTGCCTGTGCATTTCCTTCTTGTCCTTTAGTTTGACCAGCAGGTCTTGACTCATCCATGCCGGTCTCTTGCCTTCCTTTCCTGATTTCTTACACCTGGGTATTGACAGCTCTTGCACTCTATGGAAAGCATCCTTAAAGATCTGCCAGCTCTGTTCTGCTCCCTTGTCCCTGAGGGCAGTTTCCCAGGGGGTCCTGTTGACTAACTCCTTGAAGAGCTGGAAGTTTGCTTTCCTAAAATTCAGGGTCCTGACTTTGCTCTTTGCCTGACCCATATCCCTCAAGACTGCAAACTCCACCAGTGCATGATCACTGCAGCTCAGGCTGCCTCCAATCTTGACATCACTGATTAGCTCACTTGCATTCATTGGTGAACAACAGGTCCAGTATTGCCTCCCCTCTGGTAGGGCTCTGGCTTAAGAAGTTATCCTCCATGCATTCAAGGAGTCTCCCAGATTGCCTGTAGCTCGCCATGCTACTTTTCCAGCAGATGTCAAGGTGGTTGAAGTCCCCCAGCAGGATGAGAGCCTGAGAGCACAATGCCTCCTGTAGCTGGAGTAAGAAGGCTTCATCAACAGGGTCCCCTCGATCTGGCAGCCTGTAGTAGACACCAACCACAAGGTTCCCTTTGTTGCCTCAGCCTCTGATTCTCACCCATAAGCTTTCAACC
The DNA here is from genome assembly GCA_013401315.1 of Balaeniceps rex. Lineage (NCBI taxonomy): Eukaryota > Metazoa > Chordata > Aves > Pelecaniformes > Balaenicipitidae > Balaeniceps > Balaeniceps rex. The sequence goes on along the minus strand of VYZW01045042.1, from coordinate 95,447 downwards.
TGCTCGTGGCTATTCTTCAGAAACAGCTCTTCACACTCTATCCATTTCTTGATGTAGAGGGCAACCGCTCTGCACCTCTGCAAGTCAACAAAATATGAAGCCATACCAAGATGCTGCATTCATAGGAACTGTGGTCTGACATAAATTAGTCTTTCCCTGTCTGATATTTCCCAAATTCTCTTTCATACCTCTTAGTACATTCTTTTGGGAAACACTTCATTTTAAAGACTTTGGTAGAGCACTAATGCACAATGATAAATACTGACCAAATGGTACTATTCAAAACTGGAAGAAGGTAAGTTGGTGAAGAGGCAGAACCTTGTCATGAAGACTAGGAACACATCCTATAGTATTTTAGATGATGGAAAGGAAATTGTTTCACGGTTTCCATAGGAAAGTTTTCAGCAGTGCCATTTTCCTATTACTCTATTCTCTATTCATATTTACAGATGGCTGAAAGACATTGAGCTTGTGGAAACCAGCTGCCTTCTGTCAGTTTCTAAATTGTTTGTCATCTTCAGACTCCTACCTGTCTGTCCTCCTCTGGTAATTATACAATCTTTTCAAAAGTGAACTTGGCATCATAAATAGTGGCAGGCTGCATGTGTGCCATACTGTGCCTTTGTGAATAACAATGATGTCTCATTCCAGGAAAGTTTAAATTTGGAATGTTTTTTCTAATTAGCTATACTTTTTAGCTAACAAGATCATAAAGCTGGTCATTCAGTACATTTCTTCCCATTGTTTTATCCTGGAGAATTAGAACAGCTGATTCATACTTTACTTGCTTATGCAGAGAGTTTAGTTGTTGTCTTCAAGAACTTTAAAATCACTTGTAAAGCAACAATCCCAAGCTAAGATTTTAGAAAAACAACCTACACAAAAATAAAGGTAGATTTAAATTTTTTTGAGTTACAAAACCTTGAGAACAAAATGTTTACTTCTCCTAATTCCTCTGTTTGTTTTCATTTCTGGACAGTCAGACTTTTTTGAGCTCTGCACCAACCTCAACACAAGTGTTTAAGAAATTTCCTTCTATATTACCTTAGTTCCTTTGTGTCCAGAATCAAGACAATGTTTGGAACCTGCATTACCTACAGACTCCCAAAGTTTATTGCATTGTCTTCCTACAGTATTTCTGTACGGTTTAATATCTTTTAAAGTCATTTGTCTGTTGTCAGGCTTGCATAGCATCGCTGCACATTGCTAGGATACAGTAAATGTTTTTAAAAGTGAAAGACCTCCCCTTTTTCCTATTGTTATCTAGAAAATAAGACCAGATTTTACCCTCTGATATGCAAGTGCAACTCCCTGTGGAATAAATGGAGTCCTACATGTGTAGAAGGGTAGACTTTGGCCTTAAGATTTATAGAGCTATAAAAATACAAGCAGACAGCTTAGATGAAGTTTTCTGGAACTAGGGCTGTATCCACACCCCTAACAAAAGTTTCATCTTAAAATGGCATTAGTATCCCTTTGAATATGATTTTGGATTATTATTATGCTCTTTTAGGTCTTTGGATTCATTTGGCCTTCAGCCTGATCTGTCAAGGTTAAAATTTACATTTGCACAGCAAGCCAGCACAGTTCCCTTCCCTCTTCTTGCCTTTCCTATCATCTGGTTTCACGGGTGGGGCAATATAGGACAGAAGTCAGGAGCAGAAATACAGTACCGGCTAACTCAACATCTCCTCGAAATTGCAACAGAGATTCTCCCACTGTCCAGAAGGGAGGTGAGCAGGGAGTGGAGCTGCGTGGTTTGGAATGACACCAGAGGCAGTGACCTAGAAACCTTACGTAGGAGGGAAACAACACAGACTGTGAGCTGCAATAGTAAATTACTCAGGTTTTGCGCAAGTGGATGAATCTCATTCTTTTTCTGACTTGTCATGGTGTCCCAGAATATTCTTACCTTCTTCTTTCGTTGTTGAAAATAATTTTCCGATCTCCTAGGCACTCACTGAGGAGCCCTCCATTAGCCTTTTGAGAACTGTGTAGCATATTGTATTTATCACAGGCCTCCTTTTTATTTACAGTCTGTTTTTTCCACTCTCAAAAGAGAATTATCCCAAAATAAACATGAGACAGTGAGAATCAAACGCATGTGCAATAGCCATGCCATTTCATAACTACTTGCTGCATCTTTGTTTGTCACACTGGACTTTGTTTAGCAGAAACATGGTAGCATCACAAGGTCAGAGTCTCCACAACGTAATCCATCCCTAACAAAGGCTAGAATTCATACGGCACAGACTTCTGTACAAAAGAGTTTCAACCAAAGTCAAAAATAAATCCCCTCAAAATGATGAGCAAAGTGTAGTGAATTATAAAGTGGGGGAAAAAAAATGGAAAAAATCCTCTCCCCAAAGTGTCCTCAATTAGTTCACTTTTTTTTTACAAAATAACAGCTTCATATATGCAAGATGCTGTTGCTTTGTTCTCTTGGCTAGGTGCTACATCACCTCAACTGTGATCATGCTGGATCTCATTAACTAAGCAGAGCTAAGCCTGCTCAGCAAAGTTACTCAACGGGGAGTTCCCTAAGACAAGCACAGGTCCTTGCAGGGCTTGCAAGCAGTGTCTTAATAAGAGTGGAAGTAGCACTCTTCTCGGACTTGTGGACCCATGAGGGATCTTAGGAAGAGTTGTGCTACTGGGAAAATTACTGCAACCAGTGTCTAAACCAAGTGGAGATGAAAGATATCATGCTGTAACTCATAGGTGCAAGCACACAGGTATGTATGGATCACCCAGAAAAGTAAAAACTTGGGAGAAAATCACACTTCTGTTCCCATGATGCTCATCTTGCTATTTTGCAAAGAAGAGCTAACTCTAACCTCTCCCTCACAGCTCAATGCTACCCAAAGGCCCCCTGACAATTCTTCCAGTTTAATAATACGTACTGAATTGAAGTGCATGAAACTTCATATCCCTTCTAAACCTCACTGTGACCCAGGGCCATTCAGGATCTTTTGCATCTTCTGGAGTAATTCTACTGGTTTCATGCACTTACAATCCTCTTCAGCTGCACAAAATCCAACTGACTTGTGGCCAAAAGTACAAGAGACTATAAGTAGCATGAACATGTTGTTTTAAATAGCCCTGGGGAAACTCTTCCCAGCTCTATGTCTCCTCCTTCTTTGCAGAGTGCTATTGGTGTTGCAAGACCAAGAGTTGTTCTAATGGGAATTACATGCCTCATGACAGTAGGAATTCATACTCTAAATCTAGCCTAGTAAATGAAACTATTCAGGGATCATTCTCTATCCTCAAGAGTAAGTGTCAGCTCATGATTTGCATGCTTTCTGTTTGGCTTCCTCTGCCTCCCTGCCACCCTAGGGCATGGT